>CAJHQP010004584.1:0-53845 GCA_905132765.1 Moricandia arvensis | reverse complement strand
TGATATCAATGGAGGAGAAGAGAATACGTACTCCCACGGAACATCACCAACTCCATACATCCAGTCTACCTTCCTTGTTCGCTTTCGCGTACGTTAGCACTGAACTCCTTCATGGCCGCACATCTCTTCATTCATTCAGCCCTGTTTCCATTTTATGTTGACAATTTGCCATCACTTTCCATCATAACTTTTAATTCTAGTTATCGAGATAATCAACGTTGGCGAAACAAAAGAAAAAAAAAACTACTATTGAAATGTAATTGAGCGCAGTATTTTTAGTTCTGTTCGATTTATCAAATCTATTTAGACATAATTCACCATCTTTTCTATATATATATAATATATACTCAGCAGAGAAATGGATGCGTTGAAACATGAATCTAGGGTTCTGATCACCATGGTAGCCATTAAGAGACATGCAGTATCGATCTTTCTCCCATTGGACTCCCTCCATGTTCACCTTTCACCGTACGAAGCTCCCTACGCGCTGTTACACTCGTTCTCTTTTCTTCCTCCTCCTCCTCAGCCACGCAACGCGCAATACTCTGCCCCCGCCGGATCTACAAACATAACCCCGTTGAATCTCGCGTCCCCTGAGGATGCCACGAAGCTAAGTTCCGAAGCCTTAGCATCCGTGCTTAGGTTTCGAGTACTTATGAAGGGCACCCGTATGGGGTGCTCTACTGGTACTCCTCTATAGAAGTATATGACTGACGAAGAACTTCTCCCTTCTTCACTCACTCTCATCTATCTTTTGTCTCTTCTTTTTTTTTTTAGGTGAGAACAAACTGAGTAATGAGCCGCCATGACTTGGCTATGTTACGTGTCTGTTTCTATAGAAGATCAAGACTAGGAATTTCCAATTTCTTATTTTATTATAGTTTTGGCGTGGTTCTTCTATTTGTTTTAAAAAATTCATGACACAGTCCACAAGTAAAATGCGACAGTGGAATGTAACGAGGTACAGCGTCCTGTCACGGGCTTTTCCTCGAAAGACCGTGCGGGCGCTGCGTCACACCCTCTGTCTAGTTCGAAGCAGCCTTCATACTTTGCGATCATTTCCGCTGGTTTCGCTCCTGCCTCCGGCTCATTCGGGGTACGCTCCAGTCGACCAGTTTTGTGCAGTGGATGGTCCTAGTCTTCTTCAAAGTGCAGTCCTCGATTTCGCAGCAGATTGCGCCCCCGACTCTTCCGGGTCGGTCTGCCTGAAACTCCAGAAAGGGTCTATCCAACCTTTTGTCCTGCAACCGCCCCTTCCCTGGAGCACGCCCTCTTTGCACCCAGTCATGATGATCCGTACACCGCCGCAGCGCGTCCGTGGTCCCACGGAACCGTCCCATACTGAACGGTGGGCGTGACAGTCCGCTAAAGATTTGTTAGTGTTGAATGCAGAGCGAGCACACATCTGTATGTCAATGTTCTTAATTCATGACGGGAGATGCGAGCTGGTGCTGTCTATGAATTTTTACACGCCAAAGTGGTTCGGGTTCACATCTAATAACTCAACAATATCACGCATACACGTAAACAATGACCGAATCAATCGTTAGTTCAGGAATCAAAAACCATATGCGTTAGCTGCGTATATGTCTAGTTAAGCTATGTTCATCTAAGTTTTAAACAAAAAGTATGTCATTAGGTTGACATGAAGGTAAGAGCATGCACGCAATTACCCTACGCAACTTGCCATTCTAGGTTGCCTTATTCTTATTTTAATGTTTTAAAAAAATTTATTTTGATTGATAAGAAAAAAAATTAAAAGCTTTTGGCCAGAGTGTCCGGACACGCCACGTGTTTATGAAACAGTGTTAAGCAATTGGTGCTTTAATTAAGCAATACTGCAATGTTGCTTGATCCAACAGTTGGGGGAGGGTATTTTGGGGGAAGCCAAGGGTATCACGCCTTGGTCTAATGGTGCTCTAACAAGATGTTCATGGACTTTTATAGGCTTGACGCAATGAAGAGTAAGAATAATTCTTTATTTATATTATTTTACTATTGAAAAATATACGCATTCTAATATTTAGCATACATAGTACATATGCATATGCATTACGAAATTTAATCAAAAACGTAATCTTTCACAAATTATATTTAATAGTTAATGACAGATTTCTTAATAAAGTTGAGAATTATGTCGAGGTCTTCATCTTGAGCAATTCTAACTACATAAGTCCTCGACTTTTATTAAGAAAAAAACTTCAGCTAATGTATTAATATATTTTGGAGAATTTCTTTTTGAGAAAAATTCCAGTGTGGTATGATCTTATCATTTACGATTACTTTCAGTTCACAAACATAAATGCATAGAATTATGCTTCTGCGGTAGTAGAGCTGGATCAAAACATAAAATCATAAGTTTCGTAAAATAACATTCTAAACGGAACATTGGAGATTTCTTTTGCAGAATTCCAGTGTGGACTTGATCTATCATTTACGATAATACCATTAGTTCAAACATAAAATCATATGATTTTGTTCGCGTAATATAGAAGCTGATCCAAAACAATAAATCATAAAGTTTTTCGTAAATAACATTCTAACGGACCATTGCAAAATGGTGACCGACGATCAAAACAATGGTCATTAATAATGATGTAAATCTTACGCTAACATGTTACGTATAAGAAGAGGAAGTTGTTACACGTATACATAAATAAGTAATAGAAAGAATTGAAAGTTTAAACAGAAAAAGCGCGAAGGAAGAAGAGAAGGGGGCAATGATGAGTACAATGACTGGTTCACCTTAAAGGGAGGAGCTAAATGAGAAGTTCTTTGTCTATGGGACTTAGAGCATCGTGATTATTGGGGGTCCTATGGTGGGTTTCTTAAGCCGTGGGAACCCCATAAAATAGTGTAAATGATCGAGTTACAAAAACTATAGATTAAGAACCGGTTCTTAATGAGTTTCTTTACCTGTTCACGGTTTCCACTGACAAAGGTTTAGATCGTCTGGCAGCTCGCGATTGGTTCAATTAGAAAAGTAAACAATAAAAAAAAAACAAAAACCAAGAGGGTTTCTTGGCGTTAATGATGCGTCACGTCACAAATTTCTCATATTGAAAGCACGAGAAAAAGGGAGACACACACAGGCTGTGCCGACACGACGACGCAACGAACTGACATTTGTCATTTCCAGCGTGGCACCTTTTGTTTTCTAACGTGACTCCTTAAACACAACATGTCACCATGTTACATTGTATTGAAGTAGTAAAAATTAAGTGTCATGTAAGAAAACATGCAAGTAAGATGCAGTGGTGGTTTAGTTTTCGGTCAGTCAAATGTGTATGTCTGGCTGCAGGTTCTACTATGGTTTGGTATTATTAGTTACGTACTCAAATTACAAAGATAAAATACTTATATGTATTTCATAGATTACTCTGAGTTTTTGCTCAGGATTCCTCGTCTCAGTATAGACTTAGTTTTTTGGGTTTCAATTGAACCGAAGAATTTATTTTTTTTTTTTCTAATTTGTTTGGTTCAAAGTAGCTAGCGTTGATTACATGAGATTAATGGATAGAAGATTGGTGGAGATCTTGAGAATGGTACAAGGAATTAATTACTAACAAGCATGAATTTTATAGAACCGTTACAAAATGATGTAATCAAAACGTGAATCTTCATATAATAGGTACAATTATCGGACATAGAATTATTATGTAATATTTTAATAGTTTTTAATAACATAACTTACCAGATGGTGGACAAGAATGTGCCAGGACAAGAATGTACCAGGACAAGAATGTACGTAACAGGCTCTGTTCTATTCGTAACCATGCTGTCTGGTTTGTTTTTTTTGAAAAAATCTATCCCAATGTAACACAAAGTGTAAAACAGTTTTTTTGGTTTGAATTAATTTAACATTCTTTCAAAAAATAACATAACTTACCAATGTTAAAAAAGGTAGCTAATGTGACTAAACTAAAATCATATTCAATTATACAGTGAGTAAGAGTTCAACAAATAATTAACTAAATAGCAATATTAGTAAACTGTTATCTAAAGCTACAAATATATTCTAATTAGACTCTACAACTTATAAGTCTTTGGATATTCATATGCTTTGCATGAAAATAATACATTGATTTATTTGCAAATCACTTTGTTTGTGTTTTAAATTTAGATATTTCTATCAAACCCCAGTTAGCTTTGGTTTGTCTTGAACCATGCAAACAAAATTGAGACTCATACGCACACCACAAATTGGAGCAGAAACTTATACTCGGCTTGGTTACTCTCAGTTTGTTCGAGTTCTAGTCTTTGTAGTCAATTAGCTTGAAAATAATATGGACTTAGTTGAAACCAATTGAGATTTGGAAAATATTACAAAGGAGAGATGTTCCCTAACAACACTACATACTGCCTCCGCCTCCTCTCTGTCCCCTCCGTTTTTCTCTGTTTCTCTTTACCAAAAATAATCTCCCTCGATATTTTTCTAGCATACATAAAAGTATATATAAACAGTATTCTACAAAAGAATGCCTCCTATAATTTCGGTAATTATTATATAACTAGAAGCGCATTTTATTGGAAACATACATACATAGTTCAATTACTTTAATCATATATTTCTTTATTTATGCGCTAATTTTGAGAACCTAACTTTACTGCGTTGTTGGTTGCTTGTCAGTCAAAACTAGGGCTTGCTTTTTAAAATGCGTGATTGCATTTGCATGTCTGGTGGCTTTTTATTTTCTAGCCCCTCTTGTTGGACTAATCATAGCCTTTTGTTTTCCCCTTTGCTTTAAGATTACTGAATCAGTATAGGACTTTTTCACTGAATATATTACATGTATTTTTCACTGAATTTGAAAATGCTTTTAAGCAAATATATTAGTTAAAAAATACGTTACAGGAATATACAACTAACAGGGAAATACTGACATGTCTTCCTCACCGAGTCAGATAAGGATGTATTAGTGTAGCCTGAGCTGATTTGTTTTTTTAACACTTAAGTATCATTCATAAAAGAGAGTTCGAGCAAAGGCTCCTTCAAGATAGTTTGGTATCATTCATAAAAGAGAGTTCGAGCAAAGGCTCCTTCAAACATAGTTTGGTATCATCAAATAAAACAAAAGAAACTCTATAAAGTTTTTTAAAAATACGTGCATGCGTGCGGTGCGGGTATAGAGTCGAGATGTTACGTGCGTGTCTTTTTATAGATACTATATAATATTCATCAAAATCCTTAAAAATGCTTGGATTACGCACCGCAATTCATGAATTGTAATATATAGATTACCAAATCTTTGAAATGATGTATAGTTTCTTACAAAGCAAAATAAGTGGATAGTGTGATATTTTGTCCATGTAGATTCTGTATGACGTAATCTCGTTTCGCACATAATTATGACACTGAATTTTATTTGAATTATTTTTCACCTAATCTTACAGTTGAGATCAACTAGTTTATACTTTCTAAATGTTACCAAAAAAGTAGTTTATACATAACAATTTAACACAATCATCGTTAGAAAGGATTGTATCATGGGCTCGGTCACCTTCTGCTAGTGGAAAGCAGGCTCGGCCCAATTGTAATTTGGGCTATGCGCTTTTGTTGTTGTCCTTCAAATTATAGGTTTATTTGCAGTATCATAAAACATCACTGTGCTTTCCCTTTATTATATCTATTTAAAAATTAATTATGATTTATTATTATTTTTATTTTTTATTTTTTATTTTATTACGAATAAGACGGAAAACAATTTAGCTTTTGATTTTCCTTTTTGCTACATTCTTTTTAATTTTCCTCAAAATATCATTTGATTTTGTTTTACCTATAAACGTCAAACATGAGTTAATGTGCATGCTTCTGTAAATTTAATAATTTCAAGAAAATGATAAAACATAGTTTTTAATGTAGGGACCGAGTGAGAAATTTGGAACGGTGAATCAAGCTTGAATTTCCCTTTACTTCGACTTGTTGAAACGCCGAGACGTTTGAATGTTTAAAATAAAATTGCTTGTTGTTTTTCTGAGTTTTTACCGCAAAAATGTCGAGAAAGTTCATAATCTCCCTAAGTTCAAAAAAAAGTTCATAATCTCCTAGCTAGGGTTTCCAGTCTTGACGTCATCTCAAAGTAACTTCTTCTTTGGTTTTCAGATAGTCTTTCATCCACAATATCCACCAATCTATATTGATGTCATCTTTGCCAATCCCTCACGATTTATATAACCCCAAACATTTAAGGTGAATTTAGTAGCTATATATATAATATATATATATAATTATATATACTATATAAACCCTAAAATTTACGTTTGAAACTAGGACTATGAGTAATGAATTATGCGTTTATAGCAAAACCATGTAAGTACCAGAGAATAAAATTAGCTATATGGTATATATACCCGTGATAAATCTTACTAGATGATCAGATATAATATAGATATCATCACAACTTAAGTAAGGGTATAACTATAACATATATTTACACTAAATGTATTTCTGCAATGATATCTAGATTGCAGAGTTCAGACCAAGAGACAAAAAGAGGAACCCAAAATACAATACAACACATGCCTGACAACCACTGTTTTGTTAAATTTTCTTATTTTCGTAGCCTCTGGCTTTTGTAATACGGATTAGTATTTAATCACTGCATCATAAAATATATGTGAAAACATATCATACCTTTTTCAATCTCCCCAAGATGAAAAGAAAGAAAGATAATCTCTTCTCTTTTCGTTTTTTTTTTGCTAATATAGACACCACACCGTTATATAAGAGAAACAAGTTTTTTTAATTATTGATTTGTCACTGCCCATCTCCTGCAAGGCTACCTGCCTAACTAATATCCAGCAATAGCTTCAGAGAAAAGCAGCAGCAGCAGCAGCCATATTTAGTAATCCAAACATTGAAACCCATAAACAAATTTTATTGCAGGGACAATAATTAATGATACACACATATATATACAAAAGCAGCAATCCTATAATAGAGACATTTCATTTTTCTAAGACAGCCCATCAAACTCTGAAACTTTCTGACCGAAGATACATACAGGAGAGAGATATGGGTTTACACTGATCCCAATCCTAGTTCATGTCTCTTCTTACAAATCTCACTTTATGTGTTACCCAATTTTTCTACTATATACAGCCTTGCAAACTGCTTACATAGCCAAAGATATGTTTTGCCAAATGTAATTTCAATAATTTAATCAACTGAAAAAATGATAAAATGACTAACAAATGGCGGAGGGTACTTCATATGTATACACAATCAACAATTTTTTAAGAACACTTGGCAAAAGACACTATTCAAATCCATTAAATTTCACTATAAATTTATTTTGAAACCTATGCATTATGTGGTCAATATAATTATGTGTGGTTTTAAGTTTATAAAACCAACTTAAGTAGGTATCATCATCATTATTGATCCAAATTAAAAGGCAATGAAGACTTTCCTTTCTTAGAGAAGTGATCATCTTCGCTACTTTTGCTTCCAAGCCTCAGCTGAACTAAAGAGGAAGATGAAGAAGCACCGCCACCACCTCCTGAAGATGAAGTTTCTTCCTCCATACTGTTGGTTACACCGCTCTCGCCACATTCCATATCGACTCCAAAAAGCCTCAGCCTCTTCCCGGACGTTCCAACAACCTCTTGATTAACTCGAGCTCCTCCGTGCATCATCACCGGCACAGATTCTATCACTAACGGATCAGCCACCAACGCTCTCTGGTCTACTGACCTAACGTAATACCCGTATCCAAACTCTCTCGGAATCTGTGGATAACTGTAACCAATGTGATGATGACGTGGCTGCTGATGATTGTAACATGTTGCTGTCGGAAAACTGTAAACCTAGGGAACATAGCTCCTCCAGCAAAGTGAGCAGTCGATGTCGGATAGTCAGGGACTTTTAGGTCGTCTCTCCAATCGATAAACAAGCGGCTGTCACTTCCTGAATCTCCGACACATCTCTGGAAAGAGACAAGATCTCCGGCGTCTAGCTTCTTGTCTTTAACGAAACGGCTCCAACCTTAGTCATGACATAGCTCTGGCTACTGTTCCAGTAAGAGTAACGGAACCTCCATGACTTTCCTGTTAGATCTTCGAAGTTTAGAAGCAAACCTTTCTCGTTTGAGGTTGAATCTAAAGGGAAGTATCTCTCCGCGTGTTGCTTTGGGATCACGAGCGGTTTAGTTTCCCTACGTCGCTTGGAGTCACCACTTTGTCAAACATGTGCTCTCTCTCAAACTTCTTCTATCGGCTTCTTTACTTCTGCTTCTCCTTCTCTTGCAAGAGACAAGTTGGTCATCATGGTCTTTTACAGTATCAGATCTCTTAATTGTGTGGCCGAGATTGGGGTTCTTGACTTGAATTCGATTTGAGTGGCTTCAAAAGTTGAGAAATGAGGAGAGAAGCAATAACCCTAATTTTGGAAGGAGATTTAAAGGAGGAAAAAAAATTAAATTGGTGATAGGATTGACCTAATTATACATAAATAGAAAGTTGGTTTTGCCTAACTTCTCAACTGATCATCCACACCTTCTCTCTCAATGTTTCTTTGCAATAGCTATAGCTCTCAGGAAATATAGAGGAAGAAAACAAACAAAAATTACTGTTTAAGATTTTTTTTTAGAAGAAGAAGAGTGAGAGAAATCTTGAATGTTATAATGTTATGATGAGGATGATGGAGATATGGGCAAGAGAGAGCCAATTTAGAGGGACCCCTTGAATAGATCTGGTTCAGTTCATGTGACCTTATTGTCCTTTACCACTTTCTTAGTTTCTCCTTACATACTTTTAATTAATTTCCCATTTAAAAGTATTTTTATAATTTTCCAAAGAAATCTGATTTGTTTAACAAATACAGATCGTAGACGGGTGGGATATCAGGATAAATAAGATTATTAATGTCGCGTTCTTAGGGAGAAAAAAATGTTTTAGAATCTCAAAACTATAAACAATCAAATGATTAACAAGTACTACTACGTACTTAATAAACAATGTCGCCTTAGTAAAATGCAAGAGTATCGAATGGGGACCTTTTTCATGGGGTTGCTGCAATTTTGGTTTCACAAAGATAAGATGGCATGTTGTTTTAGTTTTGGTCTTTACTGTTGACTTTTTGTTATGGTTCCCCTTGTCTCTCTTAATTTCACATTTATGTATAATATTATGATTGAAATGTTACATTTTTTACTTTTACTATTGCCATTTGCAACACCTGTCATATACTTTCCTCACTTGTAAGAGATTCTTTTTATACTCCCTCCGTTTCGTTTTACTTGTCGTTCTAGGTTTTTACACGCATATTAAGAAACTATTTAATTTTACATATTTTTTAGAATAAAATACAATTAACCTATACATCTAACCCCATTTTAACCAATAGAAAAATAGAATAATAGATAAAACTAATAAATTTTGCATTGAAATTATAAAACGACACTTATTTTGAAACAAAAAAATTTTTCTACAACGACAACTAAATCGAAACGGAGGTAGTATTAATCAACACCTATAGACCTTTTACAATGTCTTTAAAATTCCAATAAATGATTTTCCATCATTTCCCAAATCACACATATATTCACTATATTCCAAGGAATTCACAAGATAATGATGATCACTTTCCGCGTCACAAAATCGAAAGAGAAAATCAAAAATAGAAACAATTTAATCAATCGAGAAAAACTTCGTATAGACTTGAAAGAACTAATTAATAGTTCATTAGTTCTTGACATTTCATACTAAAAACTTCATCATACGAAAGAATTAGTTGAATAGACTTGGTATAATATTGTTCTTGGACCGGCCAAAGAATCTTGGAGTTTATGGCTCAAGATATATATAACTTTTCACATAAAACGAAAATCGATACATTTGTTTGTTCCAGCTCATCATACTAACAGCTTGTAAAGCTATCTCCAGCAGGAGTCTTTTTGTTGGGTTTAAATTTATAAAAAGAGAAAATAAAAAGAAAGAATGACCTCGGATGAGATACTTTCTTATAATACCCAATAAATATAAGATAGTTTATTATAAATTGGGTGTTTCAAAAAGAAATATATTATAAATTGATAATATAAGTAAAATTAAGTCTTAACCAAGAAAGCGAGAAGTGTATTTCATATTTTCTAGAGTTTCTGAAAACTGAAACTAGGTTTTTATTATATTTTTCTTTGTATATTTTATGTTTTAATAGTTAAACATTCTAAAAAGCATTCATGTAATTTGAAAACTACAAAACATTAATCCTGTTATACTTCTTAATTTTTGTAAGGATATTAAATTAATTATATAAATAATTATTTTTATTGTTGGAATTTTTATTGATTTTTGTTTAGTTAGAGACACTCTAAGATTGCTAGAATAGCAACATTACGGGGTGATTGATTCAAGTATAGTTAAGTTTAGTTTCTATGTACAACTATTAAAATAATCAAAAAAATTTATTTAGTTTTACAAAGTTAAAATTAAAATTAGAAAAATAGTAGGAGCTTATGTTCTGAAATAAAAAATTATTAGAAATTTTTTTTTTTAATTTTATTTTATAGTTATATTATATGTACATCAAAAAATCATATTAAATAGAATGTATAAAAAATGTTTTACAGTTACAACTTAACCAGTCATCGATCTGGATAGTTACTTTGTAACATGACAACGCGTAAACTGTACCTCATAAACTCTTGATAACTAGGTAAATAAATTGTTTTCACGTATCGTTAGTTTTAAAAAAAAAAACAAGAACGTGGTCCTAACAGAGACTAAGCACACTTCTTGTCCTTTTGTCCAATTTCGGTTAACAGTAATCGACGGCTAGCTGGTTAATGAGTAAAGTATTAACTTTATTAAAATAATTGAACTACATAGTTTAATTTAATGTTAGTCGGTTGCTCAAAAAAAAAATGTTAATCGAAGCTATTAAGATATCAGTCAGTCACAAAAGTTCATTGACGTTTGAGACTATATTGAGTTGGATTAACATAATTTCATTATAGAAAGAAAATTTCTAAAAGTTGAAATAATAAAGCATGCAGTAGGTAATGGAACATTCATAAACGTGGTCCAAAATCTCATCCTCAGAGCTTCATTATCGCAGTTCTAAAGGAGTTTTTTCAAGCGGTGGGTCCCAGTTTTTTTAAAGAATCGGTGTCCAAAAGTTAGCAAAGAAGAATCGGTTTGTGAAGTTTCTAGTACTGTTTAGCGGGCCCCACGACACGTGACGGCCCGCAATTAGTTCCTTTTTATAAAAAAAAAAAAAAAAAAAAAAAAAAAAAAGGAAAAAAAATATAGAAACCCACCTTTGGGTTTCAACGATAATCCTGCCCTCAGTCCATAATTGCTGGACACAGAAGCCTCTAGTCGATACATTGTTTCTTCTGCTTTATCGTTATTGATTCGAAGCTTAATTAACACTCCATAGTTTTTTTCGTGTCGTAATCAAAATTACAATAATGATTATATATATATATATATCATATTGGTTTGGCTAAGATAGACATAACTATTTGAATGGCTTACCGTCTTTTCTTTGTAACTTTCTAAATACAATAGGTTATGAATGAACATAAATTCACTTGGTTCTCTTCGTTGTACCTCTATAATTTTTGTCTATGTTTACATTTTATCTAGAAAACGCAGCATCATCTCTCTATTTTTGTAGAGAGAGAAGAAAAAAATTAAATTAAATATCAAGAAATAACGAGGAAACCGCAGCGTCGTCCTTTTCAAAGCTATGCCCTATTAAAGGGGACCTCTCTATTTCTATGCATCCCATTCTTCAGTTCCTATCATCCTATACTAAATTCTAACATGAATTGAATCCACAAAATGAACCAACTTAGTTTCGATCTTTTTTTTTGAAGGCAACTTAGTTTCGATCTTTAGACTTGTAAAATGGAGATTTAGCTTTCCAATTGGTAAATGCCTTAAGGATCATGTTCGTTTTTTTTTCTGAGCAAATTGGATAATGTAGTTATTATTTGTTTCCACTAAATATCAATAGCTCGAGTCGTGTAGGCTAGAGGCTAATGCACAACGGATATAGTCTACAAGTACTGTTACAAAAACGTAGTATGCTTCATTTGAGAGAACAAAATATATTATCGTTACAAACCCACCTTAACCCTAAACAATCAAAAATAGAAACATATATATATGCAATCAAATTATAATTTAATAACTGATAGTCTTTTCAACACATATTTCCCGCAGCTTTCCAAAAAAAAAAAATTCCGGCAGTTTTATCGGAATCATAGTTCTGCAGTTTTCTTAGAATCAGCCTTTAAGCTTTAGTGTTCCAAAAAAAAAATCTTCCTAACACTTTACAACTCTTATAATATTTCACAATCCATTTGTAATTTATTAGCAAATGTACTACGTAGTATATATCATACTATGGTTGCAAATATTGACACACGCAGGAACACCATCGAGGTAGCTTTGTTAGTCGTTGTTGTATGGGATTAAACTAGGATTCCGCAAACCCACTTTAGTTAACCAGATTAGCTAATGATAATGATGGAGAGTAGGTGTACTTATAACGATGTATAAAGCATATGATAATGAAAGAAGGAAAAGATGGGGTTTAGAGTAAGGACCACATTAACCATTTCTTGTTTATAGAAAATGCCCACTCGCGATCCTTTCTTTAAATTGTCCATCCTTGAAACCTTCTTTTCCCCTAGAGTCTTCCCGTCCTATCAAATGCCAGTGTGACTTATACATAATCCTCTCCCCTAGTTGCCCTAAAAAACATAAAAAAAACATATCTCCTCTATATGTAAATATCTAAAGCCAAAACCATCCTCTGTATTTCTTTTTTAGTTTTTCCTTCTAAAATCGACTATTAACCAGAAAAGAACACCTATACTTATGTTATACGTATACAATATGTACATTAGTTCTATGTATAGTTACATTATTCATTTATCAATATATATTACATATACATGAAAATAAATAGCGTGGTCAATATATTGTGGTATGGCATCCCTGGCTTTTTGCTCGGTCCATAGAAGTGTGTATGGGAGAGCAAGACCATAAAACGTAGCCTTTAGAAAATTAGGGCTTCTTTGGTTTTTATTAAGGAATTGTTAGTTGTAAGTTTTTTTGAACCGACTCGATCACTCGTCTTAATTTAATTAAATCGACCATCATTGATTATTATATAGTATGATAATATCACATATAAGATCGGTCGCCATCGAAGAGGTAGTGGTGAAGTAGAAGGCGGTCCAGTTTTAAAAAATATTTTGCTTTACTTATTTTTTAAATGGAGAATCGGTGGTGCGATAATGGCAACAACATGCTCCTGTTTTCAATTTGCCCAAGAGTCTAGGGCTCTCTTTATCTCTCTCTCTCTCTCTCTAGCCAATGCATCTTCTTAAAAAGTCCATGTGCAAAAAGGAAAATCAATAAATATTCTTCAATTTATATTCATAATATTGACATAGTTTTAAGTATTTTTATTATTCAGAGCAAGTTTTAATGGTGTTACTAGCCTAAAGTATAACAAACAATTTACTGATGAAAAATATGTTAGAATTGTTTATGTGGATATTAGAATATAAATGCAAATATATAAGGTGGGGTCGGTTTGTATGGAAGGATGGGCACAAAGGAATCAACCCGCTCAGGTTGTCTCAACTAGGAGAAGGCCAAAAACACTGTATAATGAATTTGGATGTTTTCATTATTGTATATTCTAACATTTTACTATTACACATTCGTATACTTATGAATAGAGCTCCATGTATATATATGCAGTAGCTGTGAAGTCAGTATTCCCTGCAGCTCCAATCCTATATTCACATTTATTCACTCATTGATTCACTGTTCCCACCCTTAAATTACTAATTATATATATGCATCAGTCTTGATAATACGTACACACGTCGGACCATATTTAACAATTAATTCGTCATTTAGTTCATTACAATTGTTTTTTTAAAAGAAAAACAAATTGTAGGGGACTATAGGGTGGTCCCTATGAAAAAGTTAGGCCCAAAATAAATACGATATAGATGATAAATCCAAAAGCCCATTCTCTATCTCTATATATGTTCTACTCACGTTAAGTCGCTTTCTCATTTGGATCCACACTTCACAATATTTTTGCCAACTAAACAAATCTGTTTATGTTCACTGTTCTGTAGTCTAGTGTACAGAGACGTCTTCTTCTTTCTTTTGATTTTTTTTGTTTTGTTTTTCCTTTGCGTACGTGTAGTTGGGCCTAAATAGATTCTAAAGCCCATTAGTGAACGGGTTAACTAATACAGTATCATGTTGTGTATTAATTAGTGGGTGAGCAAAGAAAAAAGAAAAATACATTTTGGTATCAGTTTCAAATTATACAACTCAACAAAATTGCAACATCACAAGAAAAAAACATTTAAAAAATAACAAGAAAAAAAACATTTAAAAAATAACAAGAAAAATGCAAAAGCCGAACATGTATATATAACTATGAATATTCAAAATAATAAATTCCGTGAAAATATCTTTATTGTGAGCCAAGAATAATATTCTTTCGTGTATGGGAAGAAAACGTGTTGTTGTTGGTTCATCTCCTCAACGTATGTAGAATATACTCAGCGTATAAATCCCTGTAAATCCATTAAACGATGATACGTTCATTACTCTCTTTTCCATTATTTTATCAAAAGTTTTGCGATTTTTAGGTTTAAGGGTTTTGGGGAATGTTACATAGAGTACTGGATAGCTTCATGTGCCTTCTCTGATGGCAAGAAATCGTTTACAGCCACCTCCTTGTGCTCGTTCTTCTTGTCTACAAGGCATAAGATCCAATAGAGAAAACATTAGGATTTGTTTATTCTTTTTTTACAATTTGATACGTTGTAAAAATAAAGAAAAGGAGGTTATACAGTCTTCGAAGAAACGGCGGATCTCTGAGAGACGGTGAGGAGCGAGTTGTTTGATGTCGGTGAAATGTTTGTACTCTGGATCGTCTGCACATACGGCTATGATCTTGTCGTCCATCTCTCCCTGTATATATATTGATGAGGTGTTAGTCATCATGATCTACTCTCATTTTCAGCTTTTACATTTTAGCTCTTTATATGTTGCGTGAGAAACAAGGCAACATTTATGGATATTTGTGGTAAGAGATTGAAGAGGAGGAAACCTGATCAATCATGGGCATTAATCCAATGGGCCCTAGCACGGAGAAAACATCCTGGAAGCACTGGTTCCTATACACAAGCTTAACATGTTAATAAACAAAAAAAAAACTATTTGAAAAATGGATGATACATTAATTTCCTCTGGTGATTTTGATGTTGTGTACCTGCATGAGTACAAGAACATCAAGAGGATCGTTGTCTTCACACAATGTCCTTGGGATGAATCCATAGTTGTGAGGATAAACAACAGATGAGTACAAGATCCTATCAACCTTAGATTGAAACTCAATGTCATCATCAATCAAAATTGTCGGTTACAAAAGAAGATCACAATATGTGGATTTTATTTTACTTACCTTGATAAGACCAGTCTTTTTGTCAAGTTCATATTTCACTTTGCTCCCCTTTGTGATCTCAACCACCTGATCCGAGAGGTTCTTGTTAACAAACAAAAATACAAACGAAAAGAAGTTTATTTGAGTTATTAGGTATAACAAACATACCACGTTGAAGACTAATGGAGCTTCAGGACCTGAAAAACAACAAAACAAAACTCTCAATTTGTGTGTAGATGTGATTATAAGGGGCTATTGAAAAAAAGTGAACTTACCAATCTCAAGGTCATGCCATGGATGCGCAGCTACAGATCTCCTGGATAGAGTTGAGAGGATCCTCTCGTTCAATTTTGGAGCAGGACGAGGAGATTGACTTGATTCCATCGTTTCTTCATATGTTTCTTCACTCATCTGTGCAATCACAAATACGATTCAAAACACATTGACCTTTGTTAAGATCTAATAGAGCAAAAAACAAATAAATTACCTTGAGATCTTCTTTTGCTTAAAAGACAAAACAGATGTAACTTCCACAAAAACAGAGCTAGGTTTATATTATATACGATAAACCATAGTTTAATAATAGCCTAACGACTTGGTCAAAATCAAATTTTGATACCAGAGACATTCTTTCTCAACCCTTCGATTTTATCTTTGCTTACAATTCAATATTTTAATATAGGAAAAAGTTGAAAAAAATATTCAACTTGTTTAAGGGGCATGCACGTTGTTATAATCGTGACTACCAATTGCTACCACGATTTATTTTTCACAATACAATCTCGTGGTTGAAAAAGACATTTCTTGACTCGTATTGGTGTGAAAGGGCCTAGCGTTCTGAATGAGTTAATGTTGTTGCTGCTGAAAAGTAGTAAGTTACAAATGTAGGCTATAATCTATTACAAATGTAGTATATAGTTTATTTATAAACAATTATTACTTTCTTTTTAAATAATTGGAATTTCTTAATAATTAATCTTTAATAAATGAGTCATTAAATTATTTTTTTGTAATCAACAAATCGAATTTTTATTTTTTGAACATGAATGAAAGTATTTACAGTACCAAATCCAAACTAAAATTAAATCAATATATAACCACAATTAAAGCCAACAAAAAAACTTTAGAAAAGAAAAAAAACGTTAAGAACTGCAGATTAATAACGAAAACTGAATTTTACTAAAGATTGAGAAACTCAAAGACCTCCATGAGGCTAGAGCAAAATAATATGGCTTTGCAGAGTTTCGTAATAACAATGGAGTGGATTCAAATGAACAGTTTTACTGAAATTTTAATATAAAACATTATGAATTGGTTCAGTCAAGATCATGGATTTTTCTTAATTTCATTTGTCCATGGGAACAAAAGATCTCAAACTTTTTTCTTCAGTTAGAGCATTAGCCATGTGTATCGAAAATCAGATTGCAACTAGGGAGAATCCGTGTCTCTGAGAATTTGGCCTCACATGTATGATTCTTTTGATTCACTTTCAAGCTTTCCAGATTTGAAGTTTAAAAGGCTTGGGAGATACCTTGTAACACAAGAAATAAAACCAATTTTCAAACGGCACTGTATGAGACATCCGTATATAAAATTTGTGTTTGAGAATGCATTTGGGTGAAAGCTGAAAGCTACAAGGTATACAATTCTTCTATGAATTTTGGTCATATTTTATGATATCTTTTACTGAATCAGCGAATATGGGTTAGTGAGTAGTGATGATGCCAAGTTTCATATTGATGCCATTTAAAATATTCATCAGTCCCTTACTCCAAATGTCATCAAGAATCAGTATAACCATCCATAGCGAAATTTTATTGAGTTTTACATATCTTAATGGCTCAACATGAGCGTAGTAGTAAAAAAAGGTTTAAGAGATTAGTTGGATGATTCGATGCAGTCGCATTCTCAATCAGAAAAAAACCTTCGGCGACTCTGATGCAGTTGCAAATCCATTCAACCCCGACCCCTTTGATGTTCAAGTATTTCAAGGAAGGGCGTTTATCACATAGCCTCCATTAACTTTTCCTAGGAAAGTATCTTCTGTAATTACTTCATCCAACATTAATGAATTGGATGCGATTTTCCTGCAGGGGCTAACCGCTTGCCAGGTTATATATAGTGAATGCTACAGTCCCTCTCTCTGCACATTTGCTCACAATTGAAGGCTATACAAGATTTGTTTTATAACACAGATGAATGAGCTTACCACTTTCGGTGGTACATGGATAATTTTTAAGCAATGAGAATCCTGGTCTATCATTTATTTGAACTGCTGTTGAGACACACACAGGCACACGCTAGTTTTATATGCTTCTTGATTTAGTCAGGAGAGACATAGATAGATAGATAGTAGTAATGAGCAAATATAAGATAGCTGGAGAAATAATGAGCTAACAGAGTTGTAGAGATAGAGAATGTAATCGTTTTTTCTGGTTTTTGTGTTGTTAATAATACGCATGTTGTATAGTTCGTGTCTACAGACAGTAGAATGTTAGCTCAGGGGAGAGAGAGCAACTACTTCTGCCTTGTTGAGAGAGCAACTAATCTCCTAACATGTCGTTAGAGGTTGAAAATGGGATTGTGATGAGCAAGAGACTGATGCAAGTGGTAGATCAGATGGAGCAAAAAAGCAGAAACAAGTTGAACGGTCTTAGTGTGGTTCCCTCTAGGCTGATGCATCAGAGAGGCAAGAGAAATGGTACCCAATGCTGAAGGAGACAAAGTCAAATTAGTTGTTGAGACTAGTATATATGTTAACAAAAAAAAAAAAAAGTCTTTGGAGTTGCTTGTTTCTTTTACTAGCTAAAATATGTAGAGTTAAATCATATCTCTAGGTAGCTTGGCTCAAAAGAATAAGCAAGCTATGGAGAAAACAGAGATTAGTACTCTGGTTTCATGTATAAATATGTAATGACCAATGCTGTGTAATGTAAGCAGAAATTCAGTCAAGTACTTCATCTTTTTCTATCTACTTATGTCCATATCATGTTCTGTTTTACAGAAACATTCCTCTGTTTTCCTGGAATAAGAACAAAACAGGAACAAGAACATCAAAAGCTCTCAACTATTCAAGAGTTGCACACGTTTCATATCTTCGTAAAGTATTTCTCAATAGGAAAAACAAAACAAGTATTCAAGTAATGTGAGTGGAGGCAATACAAAACACAAGAAACAAACACGTAATGATAGTGTGTCATAGAGCTACT
This sequence comes from Moricandia arvensis, assembly GCA_905132765.1. Lineage (NCBI taxonomy): Eukaryota > Viridiplantae > Streptophyta > Magnoliopsida > Brassicales > Brassicaceae > Moricandia > Moricandia arvensis. Next base: position 35,197 of record CAJHQP010004584.1, on the reverse strand, counting down.
TAGTCACCTGTTTCATAGCATGACCACAAGCTGAGAAGGTTTGACTCCACCTGTCTTTGGATTGGATGCTCTATCTTGTCTCGTAAGAATTTTATGTTAACACCAATCTGGGATGGCTTCATGTCGGACAGATGACAGGGGAAAATGTAATGATCTATATCCTTAGTGAACTTCAGCTCTCTTCAAGAATATGCAGTCATCCTATGGTCCAATCGCATGAACAAATCAGTTTTGCGAGATTTTTGGCGATGATCATTAACTTTCTTTTTCAGTTCTTTGTATAATAAAATTATTATAAAAAATTCAAAAAGAAATTATTACATGAAATATTTATGAAATATTTACTTTTTTTTTTTACCGTTTATTTTTATGTTTATTAGTCTTTCTATGAAAGAGATATAATATCTGATGTCATTGTCGTGATTAGCACCATTAATCAACATGTCCAATTTAGTGGAGATTGACTATCACTCGTGATAGTAAAAAATAAATGATTTACTTAGTAGTTTTTTTTGTACAACCCTTGTTCAACTATATCAATAAAATTCTCTACATATATGAATTGTAATACAAACTAGAACACCATTATTGGTTTCATACCAAAAAGTAGTATCTTAAACAACTAATAATAAGTGTTTCAAAAAAAAAATAACTAATAATAATATTTTATACAAGATTTGTTGTCTAATTAAATTTTGTTTTTTAGTATAAACGAGTTATAAAGTAACATTTTTCAAAAGTAATATCTCCAAGGTTCTAACAAATCATTTTACGAAAAACTTAACACAACTCATCTATTTTATCATTTTTAATTTTATATTTACAAAATATTCACTTAGAGACCTCGTTGGAAGTTGGAACCGTGAAACTGCCACATGTAAGTATAGTAGTTTATAAAAGGAAAAAGTAAAAACTTAAGAAGAGGGAAGGAAGAAGAAGATACATGAGACCCACTTTAATTAGATAAATGACTTTAGTTATAATGATTTTGTTTCTAGTTGAAAAAAAAACTACTTCACTAGCAAAAACTACCTTAACATGTAATTAAAATTTGAAAATTGACTTACTATCCAAAGTTACCTTTTCTCTTTTCTTTTTTTTGTCCTATCTTTCTCTACTTTCTCTCTTAAAAACTAATTTTAATTTATTTTGTTTATTTCACAAATAAGGCCATTAATCTGATTTTCGGTTTAATCGAATTATATATTGAACAATATTTATATAATGATATCTTTAAAATGACATCATATTACCAATCCAAACTATTTTTTCCATTTCAATTAGTTTAGTTTTACCTGATTGAACATAGTTGAGACATAATGCTCTTTGCTTTGTTTTTTAATATAAACTAAATGGAGAGGAGAGTTTGAAAACTTTAGAAAAATGAAATACACATCTCATCATACATAGTCTTGAGGAATTTACAACACTTTGACATAAAATGGATGATATTTTAAGCTACAAAGAGCACATAGATAGAGGATGGAATTTACAACACATATAAAACAGATGATATTTTGAGCTACAAGGAGGACAGAGAAAGAGAGAGGCATGTGTTAGATTCTTCTTTGATTTTTCCTTCATGAATGGCTCTCACTTCCTCTGATTCAGCTGCTCCCTAAGATGTCTCTGTATGTGTCTTTGACCTTCTGAAACAGCACCTCCCTGAAACACATACCATAGAAAAAAAACTGAGTTTCATTTGCTCAAAGAAAACACTAGACGAGGGGTTGGTTATAGAGGAGAGGTTGCTTGACCTGTCTGGTTTGAAGATCAGGTTCTTGTAAGCGAACCACTGTGTGAAATCCATTTGTAAAAATCAGATATTAGTAAGGAAAACACTAACTTGCATGTGTGTGTTTTTTTCTAGGATACAGATGATTAATATCATATATTAACTCTATATCCTCAAAACTGATTTGCTAAATGGGGTAATGGTTTATAAGGAACTCACCCCAGTGTAACCAATGCCTACAAGTTCAAAAACACCTGGAAACAACGGAAGCCTGTCGATTGCCTGTTTCACCACAAGATAATTTTGAAGCAAACAAAGAGGAACTTAAGAGTAAGAGTATTGAGAATGTAATGAGAAACTCGTAACCGAGATGAGGCCAGTAGATCCCCAAAGAGCCAGGAGAGCAGCAAATGCGAGAGAACCAATTGCATACTTGTCCTCCACTTTCTCCCACTGTCAACATTTACAAAATCCAATTCAGTTGACAAAGACGCACAAGTGTTAATAATAAGGTAAAAGTAGAAGAAGACTTTACAGCTTCTTGAGCGGTCTTGACGATTTCAGGTAACTCTGTAGACTCAACTTCGGCAGTGACCGGAGCTTCAACTTCAGTAGCTCTCGGCAGAACGTTCCTTACAATCTTCCGACCTATTAAGAAAAAGACAAAACCCATTTCGAAAGTTGGCATCGGACATAATTGCTAAAATAAAAAAGGTTTCACATTTATCGAGAGAGGGAAACGGACATGAAGCAGTGGATTTGACGGCGCGGTTCTGAGGTCGAAGTGGCGGAAGGGAAATAGAAGAAGGAGAAGAGGCTTGTCGAGGAGGAAGAGGTGGAGCTCTAGAATCGATGATTGTCGAAGAGGAAGAGATTGAAAAGGAAGCCATGGCTCAAGCGGTAACAGAAACAACCCAACAAATCAGAAGAAGCCGTTTAGTGTCCCTATTATTTATTATCTTTGAGATTAACGGAGAACAATAAGTGTTTAAGAGAGAGATTTGATATACTCTTTTGGGCTTGTGTTGTGGAGATGGTTCCTCTGCGTGCAGTCCCAGACGATTCCACACCCACTCGTTTTGGGTTTCCCGATCAGGATAGTGCTGACGTGGCGGACGTAGAGGCCATCTTGGAAGTTTTCATTGGATAACATTGGTTATCTTTAAAGAACCATTTTAGATCTTTTTTTTAATAATTTGAAGAAAACAACATTTGATAATGTATGACAGACTACTACTACTACTACTACTACAGTAGTCAAGTGAATTGCTAGCTAAGATGCTCTTTTTAATACATGGTTTGATTGCATCCATCACCAACCCTATCTATAGTAGGTAGGTATACTTGTGTCCTTGAAAAGTTTATGTAAAAGAAAGTGTGCGTAATTCAAAACTCCCAGAGCTTGTTTACATTACACAGAGCTTGTTTTCTCCTTGTATCCTCTCCATTACAAGCTGCTGAGACCTCTCTCTCTCTCTCTCTCTCTTGTTTGTTTGATCTCTCTAGAAATAAATGTTGCGGGGTTTTAAAGAAGTTAAAGCAAGATATTCATGTACTCAGCTTCTGCAGCTAAGGCCGTTAGCTTTATACAGAACATTAGTCTTAAATTGCTTTGAAGATGTTGAAGAGAATATGGGTAAACTGAAAGTGAGATATGAATGAGAAAGCGAACATTTAGTCTTATACGTTCATCTACTCTCTATTCATTAACGCGTGAATTCTGGCTCCTTATCTGTTAAGCATACAAGTGTCCATGCCTTGGATGCAAGGGTACTAACCATTGTTTGCCTATTAAGTATCTTTATTTTCTTATAGTGCTTACTTTAGCTCAACCAAACGAAGATGACATATCACTATAACAATATACCAAAAGCAGAGGAACAAGAGAAAGTGGACAAAAAGATAAGAAACTTGATTGAATTTATGATCATCAATGAGAATGCTTATACAAAATACTCTTCAGATGTTTTTTAGCGCTCGATTTGTATAGTGACATGACTGATATTATACTCCCTGCGGATGTAATCAATGACCTTGTTGAGCACCATATCTGCATCTGCTTCTGGTGTGATATTGACATGGCAAGCAAGCAGCACTTTCCCCACCGTGATAGCCCAAATGTGAAGCTCATGAACAGCCACCACTTCTTCCATTTCCAGCAAACCCTTTTCCAGTTTCGTAGCGTCAATCTCTCTCGGTGTACTCTCCATCAACACCTCAAGAATGCTTCGAATCATGTTGATGGTTGTTCCCAAGACAATAACCGAAAAGACAAGCGTGCAGATCAGATCAACTATCTTCCACTCCGGGTTGTACCAAATGACAGCTCCACCAATCATAACACCAACGCTCTGGATGGAGTCCCCAAGGACATGAAGATAAGCTCCTTGGACATTGATGTTCCTCTTTCTTTGCTCTTTATCCGGCTTTGATTTGTCCAGCAGTTGCTCAGTAACATCCCCATGAGCGTGGTGCTTGTCCTCTTCATGACCATGATGGTGATGGGTAGTAACAGTCACCCCATGACTATGGTTGTGATGGTCATGGCCATGTCCGTGACTGTGACCATGATCATGCCCGAGCAGAACAGCCATAATGATATTCACAAGTAGTCCAAACGCAGAAACAAGGAACATAAGGAACCCATTAACCTCACTGGTCTCTGAAAGAAGTCTGATGATGGCTTCATAGACAAGAATACCAGTGAGAAGCCAAATGAGCTGGATAGAGACAAGAGCTCCAAGAATCTCAATCCTGAAAAACCCATAAGTCTGCCTAGGAGTGGCTTCCCAACCAGCAGCCCACAAGGAGAACAAGGAGATGGCAAAGGCCGCAACATCAGAGAGAAGATGGGCTGCATCGGTAAGTATAGCCAAGCTATTAGCTTTGATGCCACCAAAAACTTCAACGGTCATGAACAGGAGACATAGCACCACAGCGATGCAGAGCTTTCTCATGGAAGCGTTGCGTTCTTGGGCATCACCGGAAGCATTGTTGAGATCTGAGAAGCCACAGGGTGCTTCTCCACAGGATTTACTTGCAAGACTTGTGGTGCTTGATTCAACGGATTTGCCTACGTTAACCTCAATGATGTGGCTATGTTGGGGGCTTGAAGACGCCATTCTGAAAAAGAAAAAAACAAGAACAAGAAAGGAGCTTTAGAACTCTTAATATTATCACTAAACCTGTTTTAAAAAACAAGAAAGAAAGCAACTTTATTATATAGAAAGAACAAATCAGGGGACGAGGACATGGCTGGCACTACTAAGAAAGGACTTAGTAGTGGAAGAAGGAGGAGGTTGTACTATGACAAACACATACTAAGGAAAATATTATACACAAAAAACAAACTAATCAACGCTTACAAAGCATATAATAAGAAAAAAAAAGACAGAGCACAAAAAATAATGATTCAAGTTTTTGACCCTTTAAATAATTAAAAAGTAAAAGAGCTTCGCAATCAGACTAATTCCATAATTAAAAGTAAAAGAGCTTCGCAATCAGACTAATTCCAAATGTTACAATCAGAAAAGGAAGAATCTAGAAACTGAATAGAATAACAGAGATGCATAGGCAAAAAAAAAAAAAGACTGATTCTTCAAGTTCGACACGCAAATAATAAAGGAACGTAACTTAAAATGAGAGTGTCAACATCAGACCAAATCCAGATGTGATTAATGTGAAGAAACCCAAAAGAACGTGGCCGCGTGAGGAAGGTGAGTTCAGAGAGAGAGCCGTAACAATGTAATACAGACATATATAATATAGCCTATTAAAAAGAAAACTCACCAGGAGAGAGTGGAGGTTGAAGAGATTGATTCACTTACTCCTTTAAAGAATCTTCCAAGAGCCTTTTATATAAAATAAAAAGAGAAAAGTATAAGCCGCCACGGGAGAGATGGGCAGCTTCCCTTTTCCTTGTCTCCTCTCTTATCCTCCTCCTCCTCCTTTCTTCCTTTTTTCCAGATCTCCAATACTATCTCTCTTATTGTTTCTCTTTCACGGTCATTTTTATGTACACGTGGCAGGACCCGTAACTATTGCTCTCCTGTCTTTCTGGCAAGTGGGGCTTTTAATTACCGGTTTACTCTTATGATTGGGGCTTTAAATTACCGGTTTACTCTTATGATTAGGGCTTTAAGTTTCTGAATGAATTTTAGCTTAGAAACAAATTTGGAAAATACTTGGATACTTTGAATCAAATAAAAATATGCCCCCACCTCCTATTGTCGTTTCCAAATCATTTTGAAAAAAGAAAACTGAAAGATAATATATATATATTCCTCTTTTAAAATTACTACTCAACATAAGAAAAAAAAATACTGCAGTACAGTTTTAACGTAGCTTGCTCATTCATTCCCCCAGATATAATAGAGATGATCTATCTATGTAATACAAGAGGGGAACCACTACCCCCATTTTCTCAGATTAGTTGACGAGAAAACTCTCAAATACAGAAGAAACAACATTGCATCATCTCATTATGCATCATATATAACCACAAATCTAAAATAAGTCTCTATTATTAAACCAAACTGGCCTTTCACTGTGGGAAACTCTTCTAGTTTGGCATTATCTGGTCGAAGCATCTGAGTTTACAGCACGCACAAACTGGCCTTTCACTCTTGGACGCTGCTCTGCTAGCTTCTTCCTGCTCTCATATCGCACCTGTAATCAACATCACTTTTTCATCTTGTGTTTCATGATGAACAATCAATCCATAGCTTGTGGGGTGGTGGTCTCTTTACCTTTTTACCAAAGCATCGATCTTTCCTCTTCATCCGGAACTTCATCACCGCAGCTTCTCTCTCACTCCTACGTTGCTGAGCACTGACACCACCTTCACCTTCTTCTTCCTTTGCTTTCTCTCTTGTCCTGCTCCTACTTTGTCCTCCTGCTCTCCCCTCTTCATTGTTGCTCTGACAGCCAACTTCCACTTCTTTGCTTGCTTTCTGGCTATTTGATTCTACTGCAAAGAGAGATTCTTGCTTCCGGTTTTGTCCGCTTATGGTTGATGATCCCATATTCTCATGGTTGCTGCTCGTTGTAGCGCTTCCGTGATCACATCTTAATAGCTTTTCATGTGATTCGCTTGGTGTCTTGGGCTCAGCTGAGCTACTTGCCTCTACAGCAACCACTGCTTTCTCTGCTGGCTTGTCATTCTCATATCTGCACGTTCAAAGTAGTAATGTTATTGATCAAAAACACTAATCAATGACTTAAAAGACATTCTATTTTTTTTTTTTTTTAAAACAAGCAAGAACACCAACCGTGAGAAGGCTGATGCATCAGAGAGGCTAAGCTTTTGATGCTTGCTTTCATCTTGGTTCTCTAAACTCCCAGAGCAAGATCTCTTCAGAGAAAGCACAAGCTCAGGACCAACATGCTGCTCACCAGTGTTGTCTCCATAGTAACACTCAGCCCGTTTGTCTATTCCACCGATCAAATCCATTGTCACATCAAAAGATTCAACCAGCGGTTTGACATCCCCCATCAGCTTATCGTCACCGTTATCGCTGATGGCCTGCGTAATTTATAAATCACACGATATCAGAATCTATTGAAACACGATGAACCAAAAGGCATGGAGAAGTGTGTATTGGTACCTGAGAACCACTTCCATGATCAGAATGATATCTAGAATCTGCACAAGTTTCATCAGTGTCTTCAAGGTTCTGCGGTGAAGCTGGTAAGCTAGGACCATTAGCAGTATGATCACCACCACGCAACTGATTCATAACCAAAAAAAAGACAATTATAAGTCTTTTCAAACTCAAAAACCAACACAAGGAAACAGAATTAAAAGAACTTACAGCAAGTTTTCTCCAGACATGTTGCCATAGATTCTTCAGCTCGTTTTTCCTCATGGGTTTAATGAGATAATCAGCAGCACCTCTAAGCATACACTTCAACACCATAGTCATCGAATCTTGCGACGACATCACTAGAAAGCAAAAAAAGCATCAGAACAACAAAAACTAAAGAGAAGCGTTTTTGAGAGATATAAAGAACGGACACAGGGGATCACCAACATCGTACTTATGACAGGAATGTGCTTGCAAGCTTCATGCTCCATCACCAAAGCAAGTAGAGCAAAACCAGATATTGCTGGCAAATCCAGCTCCGTTAGTATTAGGTCAATGTTATGTGTCTTCTCCTTCAGAGTCTCCCACGCAGCTAAACCATCGGAAACTGCTACAACTGTTTTAAAAAAAAATCAAAACCAGACAAAAGTTTAGTTACTCAGACCAGAACATACTTCTAACTTCAAAATCAAGACAAAGAACGAAACTTGAAACTTGAACAGAGTAAGGCAATGAAGAAATGATCAAATCGACCTTTGTAACAAAAATAACAGAGTAAAGCAATGACCAGAACATACTTCTAACTTCAAAATCAAGACAAAGAACAAAACTTTAACACATCCTACAAAAAAAAAAACAGAGTAAAGCAATGACCTTTGTAAGAGCATTTTTGAAGAAGGGCGGTGATGATTTGGCGAGTTGAATCATCGGACTCGACAAGCAAAACCCTAAGCACTGTTTTCGGAAGATACTTCTCCCACCGGACAACCTCCGATGACTTGCCTCTGCTCATCATCGTCTCCATAGTACCTTCGTCGCTACTTAAGACCACAACTTCCCCCATCGATCTGAGCTCCCTCAAAAAGCAGAACTTTCCAAAAAACAAAACAAAGACCTGAGATTTAGATTTTTAATTCGCCGAGAGGAAGAAGAAGAAGGCCAAGAGGTATATTATTAGTATCTAATTCACATCCACTCAAACTCGAGAAAATATCAGACGACTTCCACGCTCCTTTAGGACAACGAGAATAGAATAAAAAAACTATTCGGGAAATCTAATTCACGGTTAATAATAAGGCGGGCCTTCTTTGGGCTGACGTGGCTCAATTTGGGCCATTATTTTGATCTTTCTGTATCGTGTCTGATTCGGTGGAGATGGCGTACGTCTGCTTCGCAGGTCCACAATACACGTGTCGGTATTGCTCTAGTTTTACGGATATCTCGTGGTTATCGGGATGACACGTGGGTCTCTAGTTTGTTTTTGTGGCTAACTTTGATTTTAGGGACTTTGATTGGTTTCAAAAGTAGATATTTTTTTCTTTTACTTTCTGCAGCCATCTATTTATAAATTATATTAGATAATTGTCTTAAATATTACTACCTCCGTTTCGATTTAATTGTCGTTGTAGAGAATTTTTTTTGTTTCAAAATAAGTGTCGTTTTATAATTTCAATGCAAAATTTATTAGTTTTATCTATTATTATATTTTTCTATTGGTTGAAATGTGGTTAGGTGTATAGATAATTGTGTTTTTATATAGAAAATCTTTATATATAAAGTATTGTTTTATCTATCCAGGTTATGCCACGTCATCAATTACTTTCTTCCAGCAAGACACGTGTCCAGTTCTCTCTTTTCATTAGGCTTTCTATTTTGCAATTGACGAGTTTAATTACTGGGCTTGGGCTGTTCATCAAGTGGGCTGACGAAATCATTATTGAATCTTGATAATCACAAGTTGTGTCTTCAAGAATCATGAGCTTCATATCTACTGTTCATGTTCGTCAACTTCTTTTTTTTAAATCGATCATGGATTTTCGGGAAGGTGATGAGAGATGAAAATTTCCGGCCAATATCTGGTGCAAGCTGCCATTCATGTCGGTTCGTCTGACTTTTTTCTTGCTGGCAAAGGGAAAACGAACCGTCATGGACTGTATTCAATCGTGTCATTAAGGGACTTCTTAACATCTTCTTCCCACTCCTATTTCAGTTCCTCATTCAATGTATCTACCCTTTATTCTAACTATAAAAATGTAAGTCTTGAACTGGTGAACATCATCCTTTCATCTAAGCAACTCTAAAAAATTTTTTTTGAGGAGAATGGTGGACTCCTTTATGGCTCAATCCTCCTTGCTAACTTGAAAGCCGGTTTCTGTAGCAGTAACGTCGAAGTTCGTCTACTCAGATCTTAATTTTGGGAGGCCATTAATTTTGGCAAGCTTATGGGCGCCGGAGAAGCTGAGAAACGTTGAACTTCACCATGGTGGCAGCAATGAGTCTGGTCGGAGAAGATGACAAAAGGTTACGATTTTAACAAAAATGGCATTCAATTCTCACGATCCAGAAGAAATCAAGAGGATTAGGTTCTGAATTAAACATATATAGCTGAGAATGAAGAAGGAATAGAGATGTACATGAGTCTCATTGGAAGAGACTTAGTTTGATGGTCTAAGCTCGCCACAAAATAAATTGGAATCTGAGGTATCAATATCTGATTTAACGGTGAGACCGTTAATCTCAAAGAAGTGGACGGGAGTTACAAGGTCGGGTTGACATGTGAGTCAAAACCAGAAAGGAGAATTCAATTGGGTAAGGAGGTATGAGCGAGAGTCTCTCTCAAGCTGACTGAACCGAAGATGTAGGTGTTTTCCGGAGAGATAAAATCATCGGACGAATACAAACACACGACTGGAAGCGCATCAGAATCGAGTTATTTTCCGATTATTATAATGGAGTCTCGACATAAGGAGCTTAATATATTCCTCTTATTCTCTTTCATTGAAAAATTCACAGTTATTATAATGGAGAACTCATGTTTACTACTCGGCGATTTGAAGGCCAATGGTTGTAGCTCTACTATCGAAAGTGTCTCTTGAATAGAGGAAAATGTAAGATAACAGACAGCTACTTCTACCACTACGCACTCATGGACACTGAAGATGGTGTAAGAATTTCAGTTGATGGATTGCAATTGCAGAAGTAAAAAGTTTCTATGGGAGGAATTGCAAGGGGGTAAAGAGGCGTTGTGCTGTTGAGTTTTCAGCAGACATTGACGGGCATGGTAAGATCCGCTTTCCCATACAAGTTTATGTGGAAGTGTTTAGAAGTAATGTTGTGGAGATTTTTTTCGTTAGAACATCGCCGAGGACCGAATGTGTTGAAGTTGTTGAACGGTTTAGAAACTATTGTGGTGAGAAGATTATTGCCGTCTAGCAGGCTCCAGTCTCTCTCTTTCTCATTATCTCACTGCAATTCAAATTCGCTTGCAAAGTCTAAATCCCATGTCTAAAAATCGTTATCAAAGCAAAAGGATATTAAATGGTTGTGTTAAAATGTTGAACATATTGTCATACACAATGCTCTGTTCCACTCTTACGTTATTATTATTTTTTGTTTTGTTCCACTCTAACGTTATTTGCTAATTTCATTATAGTTTTCCCATATTATGTTCTGTAAAATATGTATTGTCGAATGTAAAAGGTAAAATGTACTAGATATTTTTTGCCTTAACTATAAGACATCTTTCTCGGTAATATTTTTAATATATGTGATTATGTTTTTGTTGATCTCCACTTTGAATTTTGTGTAACAAAATAGATCCTTTAAATCTTTCAAAGGATAACAGGTATAACTATATAATATTCATGTATATGATCTCCTTCCAAGATGTAAAACATAAAATTCAATAATTATGATGTCTTTCAAAAGCTTACAAAATCAAAGTCTACAAAATAGTCAAATGTAATATTAAAAAAAATCAAGTATATAGATAGCTTTTATTTACTTTTTACAAATCTATACATCGTTAGTGGAACCGTTTTTGAAAAAAAATACAATCTTTAAAAACATATATTTCCCAAAAAGCCATAGTAAATATCTTAAGTTTATAACTCTGCCAGAATACATATTAGCAATAAAGCCAATAATTAAAATTATCATTAAAACTAAGAAAATGAAACATTGTAACTCACATCCATTACACACCTAAATAATTACTCGCCATGATGAACCACACCGGCTCTGCGATGGAACAAAACTTGATTATTAGCCATCAATGGCCAGCTCCTTCTACAACTATATATAAAGGTATCAAACTAAAGCACTATCATCACAGTCTTTGCCTACATTCAGTAAAATTATGAGTTCCCAGATAACATTAAGTGCCCGTAGTGCTAACCTGGAGGTTCGCCGTGGCGATTACCGCAGAAGAATGAAGCGAGCAGGAGAGTCGACCATAACTGACGTCCTCCGCTGCCTCCGCTAAACAATATCTCAACTATAACTATTTTCCTAAATTTGCACATATAAAGTTCACAATAATTATAAAATATAATACTTTATTTTTTTCTCTTTAGAAAATTGGTTGTAAGTTTTTCGCTCTGACTTTAATTTCTTTTTTGCTGTAAGTTTTTTTAAAGCATTTAATAAAATTTTTAGACAAACTACTTTTGAAAGTTAATATTATTTTCTCTATTCTTTCTGTAACTTTATTTTTTTTAAGCGAGAACATGATTGCTTTATAAAAATGCTTTACAAAAAAAAGCTGTCTAAATCACGTAGTGTCACTGCCAATCAACCCCACTAATAACACATCGGCTTTGTGCTTAAGTAGTAGCCTGTATGTGCACTTGCTAATCCAAATGAACAAACAACAATTGGCTACAACATGTTATTTACCTTAAACCCATTCATACAAATGATAATCATTAGACCGACAAATCTATTCTTCATAGCCCAAAAATATAGTACACCATATTTAACCAACTAATTATAGATTCATAATTATAAAAAAAAACATACAACAAGAAACCAACGTTAACCTTATCCAACCTATATAATATATTATGGGATGCAACCTCTCAATAAAAACATAACCATCAAATCAAACATGATAATTTTAAAATATCCAATAATATAGATATATACATCACACGTAAATTATATTCCGCGCGTAGCGCGACCGACCCTAGTATGTAAAATTAAATAGTTTTTTAATTTACGTATAAAAATCTAGAACGACAAATAAAACGAAACGGAGGGAGTATTATAAAATGGACCCATTAGCCTCAATATTAAATGTCAGCAGCCTTGATTAAATCTTATTTGTGGTGACCGTGTAAACTTTATATGTTTTGTGTGGAAGCAAGAAGAGTTCTAGAACAATCTATACACTTTGCTTTCAGTAGAAAAATGCCCCATCAATATTAAAGCAAAATATCTATTGGTCTATGATATGGACAGTGGTTAGATATATAAGGCTATTCTAAGGCCAACTTGGTTATCCATATATCACATATATCTACAGTAACAAACTTAATAAGCTTTGTTAAAAATTAGGCCAACATACACAAAAGCCCATTAGTTGTATGCTTAGGCTCTAACTTGAATGGTGAAAACTGAAACCCAAATCTAACATTTACATATAAGTTTTCCATAGCCATATTTTCTTTGGTTGTTTCAAACAACTTATTTATGTCCATTTTCTATGTATACTTGCAGGCAAATAACATTATGTTGTATCTGCTTAAACATCCTCATAAGTTAAAGAAAACCAAAAAATTCTGATGTATCTGGGTGTTAAGTAGGTGGAGAGCTTCTTTCAAAGTTATTTAAACAATAATAATTATGAAATGTTATCCATTGGCAAAGAAAAAAATCCATCTTTCCCAACGGTCTTTTGACCGGTACTTTTGTCTTCATAAGATCCCCTTTGGAATCCAAAGACAATAATCATTGTTACTTTGATAATATAATCATGGTAATTCAAATTCATCAATTAAAAAGGTGAACATTCTATAAAGCAGAGTAGTTTCATATCATTAACAAGTTGACAAAAAAAAACTAGAATATTCCAGCTGAAATTAAAGATGTTATTATCTAAAAGTTTATATAATCATAATGAAGAACAAGAACAAGCAATAAGACTTAAGACGATTTCAAGAATTACAAATATGAAAGAAAAGAGATTTCAAGCTTATCCGAAGCTTTTAAATCATGTTTGGGTTCAAAAGAACATAAAACAATTCTTCTGAATCTGAAAAATAAAAAAAATCCCCAAATTAATGTAAGGTTTGAACGATGCTTTTTGCAACAATCCAATAATCCCAAAAGAAGGCCACCAATGCCTTCTCTTTAATTCTTTAACCTAAAAATGCATTATGAATCTTGAAAAATAAATAAAACAAAGAATGTGAAGGATCTTTCTTTCTTCTTCTTCCTCCTCCTCCTAGGTACTAATTAAGATTGTAGAATCCTAAAACTGGTATGAATAAATGTTTCTAGCTAGAACATGTTGGAGAGGTTGATCATGAGTTAGTGCACAATGAAGTAGTCCCTTGCTCTGCTATTGTAGTACTTAATCAGTCCTCTATCTTGATGGATGATGATGTAACTGCTTCATGACCATCTTTGTTGCTGCCTTCAGCTGCTGCTGTTGTAGTTATAACTACTGTTTTTGTTGCAGTTGTTGCAGCTAATACAAAACAAAACAGTTAAGAATATGAATCGAAAGCATTGCTTTGAATCTTGATTTAGTGAGTTGCGAAATCAAACCTGAAGTGGAGGTTGACAAAGATGAAGCTGAAGATGCTAATGATAGAGCCAAAGAGGTTGGGAGAGAGAGAATTGGTGGTGGAGATGGCTGAGAGGTGAATTGCTGATGAGGCAAGTAAGGGTATTGCAACTGAGGAGGAGGAGGAGTAGTAGTAGCAGTGTATTGAAAGCTGAAACCTTGGTGATGAGTTTGAGTTTGAGCTTGAGCTTGATTGCTATTTTGTGCTGGATTGTACTGAGGATAGAAAGGATAGTAACCATGGAACATTCCTGATGCTGGAGGTCCCATATATGGAGAATACTGTTGTCCTCCATAGAGATGATGATTGTAGTAATTCTACAACATAAGAACTTCAAGATTCAGTGAAACGGAGACAGTCCACACTGTGAAAGATCAATGAAATGAACTAACCATTGGGTACACTCCCTCTTGAGAGTAACCAGAAAATCTGCATAAGAAGAAACACAACATTTTGTCACAAGAAGAAGAAAAAAAACACAGATAAACAAGATCAATTGTTGTTGATGTGATGATTATTACATACCCGTAAGCAGAGTAGGGGAATGGGAATTGACCAGTGTGTTGTTGATGATGATGAACATAAGCAGAGGAAGAAGAAGAAGAGCCTCGAAACTGAGGAGAAGGAGCAACTAATCCTGATCCTCCTGGTGACCTAAATCTCCCTGTTCCTGCAAATCAAGTTTCCTCCTTCGCTTGTGAGTCAAGTAACAAAAAGGATCTGATCATATGTCATGTATAACCCTAAAAGCTAGAGTTTAATTAGAGAGAGAGAGAGAGAGAGACCATGTCTAGGAGAAGTAGGAGGACGAGGTTTGTGAGCACCAAGAAAAGCAAGATTGCAGTTAGCTCTTCTTCCATCGATCACAGGATTCATATTCTGACAAGCTCTCATCGCTGCTTCCGCTTCCATAAACGTTACCTGACCAAACAAACAAATAAAACCAGCTTTTTAGGTATAAAGGAAAAAGATGAGCAAACTCTTTGTTTTTTCTGAAGAACATACGAAGCCATAGCCTTTGGATCTGCCAGTGTTCTTATCAGTAATGACAACAGCTTCTACTATTTCACCAAACTGTTCAAAGTAACGTCTCATTGTATCTTTCTGCGTCTCCCATGCTAACCCTCCTACAAATATTTTCGTCAGCTTCGTGTCGTTATTACCACCTTCTCCCATCTGAAACTGTCTCTGCTGAGCCATCTGATTATTTTTACCCTTTTTTTCTTCTCTATATGTGATTTACAAAAGGAAAATAACTATAATTTTTCACCTTCCAACAAATAAAAAAAAAAACTAAACTTAACTCTTTTGTACCAGAAGAGTGAAACAAGAGAAGAAGAGTAGAAACCAATGTTTGTGTTGATTGAAAGGAACAAAAGAAGAGCCAATGGAGATGGAGCAGACAAGAAAGCTGCTAGCTAGTGGGAACCCACGTCAATGGGCTAAAGAGAGAAGCAAGTTGATTATAAAAGCTTTTTTTTTCTTCGCTGTATGTATATATTGGGTCCGCTGCACAAAACATTTGCTTCGCTGTCTTCAACCTCCCTCTCTTGTAATCTGCATATTCTTATGAATAAAATAATTGTACAGTGTTATAGATATCTTCCTAACTAAAAAGAAAATGAAAATTTATAGGTAATAGTATAAATTGAAGAGAAATACCCTATGATATTTCCTAAAAAGAATATATATATTTGTATATGTTTGATTGCAAAACTTATATCACTGGAATTTTTCCATGTTCAATAGGTTTTTCAAAATATTAAAATGAATCATTTATATTAAAAAGTATTAAGATGGTTATAGTTCTAGGACACACCTGGTTTTAACAATACAGAACAGAACCAAGGCAGGTTGTCTTCCTCAAATCATCCCATAATTGCCTTTCTCAGATACTGCTACTACAATTTTTTCAAATTATCTTTATCTTTTTGTATAATATAAAGTCTCTTAGTACTACTTTCTTTTTTATTATTATTCGAATGGGCAGAGCCGCCAAATGTATTAACGGTAATTGTGGAAATGCATGCAATTTTGTTTTCTTTTCCATATTATTATAGTCAAAACATTTAGCTGGATATATGTTTTATTACCGTTAATACTATGCCTTCTAGTAGTAATACAAGTATGTTTTTTTAATATAAGAAAGTTCATATGATGAGTTATTTTGATGATGGATAGTGTCGCACTATAGATCCCCACATGAAGGCTGCAAGATACAGGCAGGCATGCACATGCATGTTTGTGCTCAGCCACTTTCCAATATTATTATTTATAAACAAAATTAGTTGGATTTTTTTTCTATTTTTCACAAAATGCATAAGATTACCGATAGATGGATCGCACTTTTTTCATCCAACGGTAAAAATTTCAAAAAAAAATTAACGATTAAATAAACAGCATTTATGGACACACAATAATTTGTACTTCACTACTTGTTCCAGATATTAGCGTGGTTTACCCTCATAAACATTTAAAAAATTCAACCTCAATTTTTATTTTCAAACACTAAACCCAAAACAATAATCACTTTTTAAAAGGTTGTAATCTCAAATTTTACACATAGACACTTTCTATTTGAATTTAGTAACCTTTTTTACAAAATATAAATTTTGTATTCTTATCCATTTCCTCTTTTCTAATCATTTTCGTAGTAAAATAATCATTAAAAAGATGTGAAAAATAAACTTTATCGAAGAATAGAAACGTTGAAAAATGATTAGTGGATTGGAACGAAAAAATATATCAGAGAGTACAAGTAGAGATTTGAAGTTCAGCAGATCGCGTAGATCCAATTAAAACAATTAGTACATGCTATGTCTGTCACTCTCCCGTAGAGATACTCAACTAAACAATGAAAAACCATGTTCATTCCTTCTAGGAAAAAAAGTAAAGCGATGTAAGCCAGATAGTGTCTTCATTACTCACAGTAATTTCAGAGAAACGTAGCAGCCTAAGGACCCAGTGTTCGCGTCTGTCCACGACGACGACAGTATGAGAGAGTAGAGGATACGTTGATACCAAGTTTTATATCATAGCTGACCGTAGCCATGTATGGCGCATGCCGCTAGGCCGGGTCTGTGGGGTAGAGATCGAGCTTAAGCTACCAGAGGGTCTAAGTCCCTTCTTGTGAAGGAATCTCTATCTGTCATGTGATCCTTACATGCGGTCTCGCATGGGGAAGCCTGCTGCTTCTGGTCTTGCTCAAGGTTACACTCCTGGCAAGGTACGGACGACTCTTTGAACTTCGAATAAGATCAAGAACCTCTGTCTCTCTCTCTTGTGTTGAATGTTTTATTGTGTGTGGTAGCCAATCTTAGGTTTGGTGTGTCTAGAGTGATAGGAATCAGGACATCCAGATTACAAAGAAGGTGACTTAATGTGGGGAATCGTTGGATGGGAGGAGTACAGTGTTGTTACTCCTGTTCCTGACATGCATTTCAAGATTCAGCACACCCATGTTCCTTATCTTACTACACTGGACTTCTCGGTATGTTTTCTCTGTTTTTTTTGGGGTAGCTTGTAGTTGTTGGTACAAAAGTCTTGGCTTAAGACAGAGTCATAAGCCTTATACAAATCTTAGAGACAGAGTGGGACTAGTTATGTCGGAGCTTTGAACTGAAAGAGTCTAGTATGTCTTGACATATACAACTTATCCTTCATGGTCTTTTTCTCTCTTCCTCACAGGTATGCCCGGTAATGACCGCCTATGCTGGATTCTATGAAGTCTGTTCTCCGAAGAAAGGCAGAGACAGTCTATGTGTCGGCTGCATCTGGTGCTGTTGGCCAGCTTGTGGGACAGTTTGCTAAAATGATGGGTTGCTATGTTGTTGGAAGCGCTGGAAGTAAAGAAAAGGTTTGAGACATCACTGATCATCACCTTTAGTTTTATGTGTCTAGTTTTTTTCTTCAAGAGAATGACTTTTCCCTTTTGCTTAGGTTGATCTCCTCAAAAAACAAGTTTGGGTTTGATGATGCATTTAACTACAAGAAGAACAAGACTTAGTGCTGCTCTGAAAAGGTTCAACAACCACTTAGGATGTCTATAACTGTTATGATTGGTTTGCAGCATCTAATATAAGAGGGATTATCTTATTTGTTTTCAGGTGTTTTCCCAAAAGGCATTGACATATACTTTTGAGAACGTAGGAGGCAAAATGCTAGATGCAGTGCTCTTAAACGATGAACACGCACGGGCGTATAGCTGTCTGTGGAATGATCTCACAGTACAATCTTGAGGATAAAGAAGGTGTATACAATCTATCCACCATAATCTACAACGAATCCGCATTCAAGCTTTGCAGTCTTTGATTTCTACGACAAATACTCAAAGTTCTTTGGAGTTTGTGATTCCGTGCATCAAAGAAGGTAAGATAGCGTACGTGAAGATGTAGCTGAAGGTCTGGAGAAAGGTCCTGAAGCTCTGTTGGACTCTTCCATGGTTAAGAACGTCGGGAAGCAAGTTGTTGTGGTTGCTCGTGAATGAAACATAACATAATGTTGGATGGTTAATGAATAATGATGTTGTGTTTCTGGTAACTAGATATGAATAAGCTTCTTTTATTCATGTATTAAAGAGTGGATATACATCTTTGGTTGTGTTTCTGGTAAACTAATATAATAAGCTTCTTTTATTCATATATTAAAAGTGGATATAATAAGCTCATCTTACAAAGAGACCAGTATTGCCTCGTTTTCCGAACAGTGAACGAGATTGTAATGGCAGTGTTACAAAAAAAAAAGAACAAGATTGTGATGGCAAAGAATAAATAATCTAAAGCAATCAGCAAACTCTCAACCTTTAGAATCACAGGGAGAACAATTTAAAAAATCAAAGCTTTTCTCCTTTGCATAAACCCTTTTGAAAATAGTCCTCACGGTTTTGAGTTTTTAGGACAAACTGTTGGTTCAAATCTACACCTGCTAATCTACACCTGCTGGCAGATACCTGTTTTGATGACACGTTTATATGATTTCATTTCTGTTACCTGAATCGGTTCCAGCTAGTTTCTTTCTCTGTTGATGCTCCGCGACTTTGTAATCAATCACCTCTCTGAAAAGGTTTGCGTCCAACAAGCAGTCCGCACTTCCATACACAGCCGCTTGAACGCTCGCCATCAGCTTCGCTATCTCTCTACCTGAAAAACCTTTCGTTTTGGCGGCAGCTTCCTTCAGGAGATCCTCTGTGATGCCTTTTACCTCAATCTTCTGCTGGTCCTTTTTGAAAAGGCTTTGGAGCAAACCCGGTTTTTTAAGATTAGTCTTAGTTATGTACTTGTCTAGGTAGAGGTTTAGAAGCTTGAACCGCTCTTCTTCTCCAGGAAAGGGGAACTCAAGAGTCTCATCAACCCGGTCAGCCACTGCTGAGTCTAGATCACCGGGTCGGTTTGTGGCCAGCGCTAGACTATGTCTTTGGACTGGGTCACCCGTGCGGAAGAGGAGTGCATTTAGTGCACTCCTTTGCGCTTCACTCATGTATGTTTTATTCCGCCTGTTGAATTCGCAAACAAATTAAACACATAGAAACCAAAAAAAACCTGAGTTAAGATTATCATTGGCTATCGGAAATGCGACTTACTCGCACAGAAATGCATCAGCTTCATCAATGAAGAGCAACAAGCCCCTCTTAGATTTCTTGGACCAGTCAAACAGTTGGTGTATCTTTGTAACAGCCTGAGCTCCAAGTGGAGCAACATCTCCACCCGTCATCAACGCATAATCCAGACCCTGATTGGTAACAAGTTAAAAAAGGAGAGTGATTATCGAAGTAACAAGCTTGATCTCAGTCTGAAGCTCAGATGCATCTACTCTTCGTAACTGATAAATTTATTATAAGCATTAGACACGGAGACAATACATACAGATTTGCGAGCCAGCTCTCGGGCAGCCATTGTCTTCCCCGTTCCTGGTGGACCGTAGAAAAGCATATTTCGGAAAGGTGCTTGGTGGGATTTTGTGTTGGCAGTTGCACTAGCTAGCTGTTCGATTCTCTTTTGAAGGGAAGGATGCCAAAACAACATCACCGAACCCTTTTCCGTTTTGGGATGCAGCCTCCTTACCACCACCCCTCAACGTGGAAAGGACACGAGAAACCGAACCAGACCAAGGGTACTTTCCTCTTGATGATTCTCTAATTAGAGAAGGTTGGCCTAAGACTCTATCCACGTAGCTCCAGATAACCTTGGCACCTTCTCTGCAACAAGCAATTTATAAGATGACTAACTTCCTCAACATTCAATAACAAGAACTCATGATTGGCTTTTTCAACCTTTTTAGTCTTTACCTTGTTGTGTAGATCCCAGCTGCAAGAGCAGTGATACCTCCAACAGCAACAACCAGCTTATTTTGATCTGTTAAAATCATACGCAAGCCGCCTAGGAAATAGGAAAGGTAAAAAAGTCAATCAACTATGGAATACTCAGAAGTTACTTACTAAACTCTTATTACTGCTATGGCATCATAGAGAAGTTTCCACCATGAATGAATTAAAAAGAAAGAAAGATAATGTGTCACTAATATCAAACCTCCAATGTGATCGAAGGTAGTGTTATGGCTGAAACCCATTTTTCTCTTTCTGCATTTGCACGATCAACAAGCATTCTCCTGTTGACGTCTTCAGAAAGCTTTGATTCACGAGCTCTCCCTTCAGCTTCAGCCATAGCTTTGACCCTGATAGTCTCGCGTTCAATCTCAGCTTTCTCCCTCTCCGTTTTGTCGTCTCTGTGATTGAATCTCTTCCTCAGTAGCTCGTCGAGCTACTTCCCTCCTGATTGATGATTCTTCTTGCATCTTCACAAGTTCTTGATTTCTTGTTCTCTGGGCTTCATTCTCAGCCCTGTAACAAGACATAAAGCGTAATCGTTAGAGAGAATAGAAGTGTCAATGTTAATTTTTTTTTAAAAGTATTTGTGGAAACGCATGCCTGCATCCTTTTTCTTGCTAATTCATCTTCATAGCGGGCCATCTGTGCTTTTGTTTGTGCTTGGTGCTGAGCAAGTTTCTTCTGTTCATCGTATATTACTCTTTGCCTCTCCTGTGAAAATGAAAAAAAGAATGTCAGGAACATAACTATACAACACGAGTAATCTTCAAATTCAAACAATGAATGATGCAGCAAAACAACAACAGCAGCAGTTGCAAAGTCAATTCTAGTAGGTAAACAGAGAGTTGTAAGAACACATTAAAAATTAATCAATTAAAAAAACCGTCTCCAGAGCGCTCAACTATTCTAAGGTACTACACAATCAGACCATGTAAGTAAAAGATATTGAGAGAGAGCTAAAGAGTAAGATGATCTCACAGCTTCAGATTGGGATTGCAAAGCTTTAAACTCTTGAGCCTTAGCAGTAAACTCAGCCTGCCTCGTCTCTTCTTGTGTCTTAATACTTTCAAATACCTACGAGAAACCAAACATTCATCAATTTCGAGACCAAGCATAACTGATAACACACAGACAAGCAAACACTTTCTAACATCTATCTCAGGATTCTACCATAGAATATATATATATTTTTTAGCTCAAACCAATCTCCCATTAGCTTCATCATAAACATTAAACCTCTCTCCTTAAGACCTTCCTGTAAATAACAATTTGAGAATATCCTAAAGTCTCAGTTTTTAGGACCTTTTTAGCGAGAGCGGAGTTGTTAATCCCCTTCAAGGCCTTTGCACCTCGCTCCAACGCCTCGGGATCGAACCCAGCTGAAGTGGTTCTCGGATTATCGTTGCGAATCCGTGGAGGAGCATCGGATTCTTCGCCAGAGACAGAAGATTCTTTCCCAGATCCCGGAGCCGGGCGGCGGAGTAGAGCCATGCTGTTGAGGGCTCGGAGAAGTGGAGAAGGTGAGAGGTCCATCAGCAGAAGCGACGTTCGATTTCGAGAGAGCTGCTAAGGCTGAGATCAAACTAATCGCACATTTCTGAGCCATTTTTTCCCCTTGGGAATCTCCAAGGGACTACACTAGGGTTCTTCCTGATTCAAATTGAATCAAGAAAAAAAGAATATTTATGAGGAAGAGATTAACTTGATGAACAAGAAAGAAACTTTAAGGAGGAATATCTAATGTCATAGAAATGGAGGAGGAGGAGGCAGAGAAAGAAAGTTGCCAAGGTTTTGGTAGGGTTTATCTGTGAAGGAAAGGGGTGTTTTAGATATCGGGTCGGTTTTACTCGATATCTGGATATTCGACCCGGAAACCCGACTTGTTTGCGTCCAGTATATCCCACAGTGTTTGGAACTAAAACCCTTTTGTCTAATTTAAAAAAAAAAAACTAACTAATCGCGAACTACCACGTGTCAGTGACCCGCAAACAGTGTAAGAAACAAGACAAAATCGATTTTTAATTGAAAATTTAGAAAACGGTTTTTGTGGTATTAGTACCTTTTTAAGAAATCTACTAAATACTTCGGTTAATGGTGTTCTGAAGGCTGTTTTGACGATGGAAAATTTGTAAAAAAATTTTGAACGTTTTATCATATTTATAATTCTCATTTACCTAACTTTTACTACATAGTTTGCATACTTTCTCTTAACATGATCAAGGCCAGAACTATTGTGATAACTCTTGTTATGACACTTGTATTCACTATTGTTGTTGTGACGTCGATGCCATGTCACTTGATAGAACTAAGCTAACAACTATTGCGGCTTATTATCTTCACATCGCAGTGAAAGTAACTTGATCGACCACCATAAGAGATCTTGAGGGTGTAATGTGGTGAAAAAAAGACAGAACAAATGGAGCCACTGGGGACTGACATTGAGATGCTAAAACGGAAGAGAAGAAGACAACAATAGAAACTAAGTTCCTTCACTGGTTCAAACTACATTAAGCCGATCCCTGTTCTAACATGACCCAACATCATTCTTACCAGCCACTGAAGAAACAACAACCCAAAAAAAAACTAATAAACGAACGTTATTTTAATACAACATAAAAGAAAAGACCAACGAGTTTTATGTTTTCGATCATGGAAAACTGAAAGACCCTCCAATATCAGTAGTACCAGCCGGTGGATTAATGGCAACCCAAAGAAGAGATATGGTAATAGCCACAAGACCAGACCAAACATACACAATCGTCGGTGTTCTTCCTCTTCTTCCCATCAACCCTTTAGCAAAAGGATAAAGATGAGCCAACACCCAAAAGCTAAAGAACACTCCTCCTATCAACTTACTCCACTGAGGTATCACTGCGTATATCGTCCTGCTGAACCCCACCGCTATAGCTATCAAGTTCACCATCATGATCGTTATCGGAGGGATCATAAGCGATGTCCATTTCACCATGTACAAATCCGCAAACTCGTCGTCTACATCATCTCCTCCTGACTTTGAAGTGAGCGTGAAGGAGATCTCAACTCCAGCTACAACCTTGAGCAAACCTTGAAGAACAGCTGCGAGATGAGCGCTTGTTCCTCCAATGAGCCAAAACTGTTCGTTTCTCCACCATTCTTCTAATGAGATTCCAGACCATTTGATCTCGAGCACCGCGAGCAAGCAGAGAGTGATGGAGATGATGAGAAGGTAGACTAGGAACGTGACGTTGAGGGTCTGGACAATGAACTGACCTGAGAAGAGGGAGAGTGCTGGAAGGAAACAGTAGACGATGAGGAAGATCGATGTGAACGGGTAGATACCAACGTTCAAGTAAGCTATTCTCTGAAGGATCTTCATCTTGGGGCTAGCGAGAAGAGCGTTGTTACGTGAGAAGAAGATCTCAACAGAGCCAGTAGCCCAACGGAGAACCTGGTGAAGCCTATCCGTCAAGTTAATAGGAGCAGTGCCTCTAAAAGCATCACGTTTCGTCACGCAGTAAACAGACTTCCACCCTCGGTTATGCATTCTATAACCAGTGACAACGTCTTCAGTGACTGACCCGTAGATCCAACCAATACGTGTTCCCCACTCGGTCTTATCCTCGTACCAACAAGAGATAACAGCAATGGCTTCCGCTACGGTTGATGCATCAAGAAGCTCACGTGGGATGGTGAGTGCACCGGGTGGGCGCCCGTTTTTAACAGATGGGTGATCAGCTAAAGGCCTGCCTTGGATTATAGCGACTGGTATTGAGTTAATGAGGAACGTTGAGTTACCAAACTTCTTGGGGACTAAATAGAGACTCATCTCCTCGTCATCGTCATCATCCATACGTAGAGCTCGGTTCTCCTCAGGGACATGATTCTTCTTCTTGCGACGAGGGAAACAACAAAAACCAGATGAATGTTCTTTAGACCGAGGTGGATCAAACCCGTAAAGAGCTATTCTTCTGAAGAGACAACCGGTTCCAACGTAAACCGGACCCATAAGTCCATCAAGAGCTCTCATGTTGACATCAAAGAAGACAGTGTTGTGATTAGCATATCGATCAGACGGGTCAATACCTTCGAACCGTTGCGGGAACTGAACGTAGCAAAGCTTGTCGCCTCCTCTATCCATCATGAAGCACATACCTTCCCTCATTGCCTCAGAGTTGTATATGTAATGGTCACAGTCAAGGTTGAGTATGAATGCTCCATTTGACATAATAGCAGAAGCTCTAACTAAGGCGTTCATGGCTCCAGCCTTCTTGTTATGATCATAGCCAGGTCGCTTCTCACGAGAAACGTAAACAAGGAGGGGAAGTCTAATATCCACATCGGTTAGATCAAGAAACCCTTCGGATACTCCATGTAATGGCTCATCACTCGGTGGCTTCAACATCACCTGCACGCCAAAACAAAAAGACAATGAGATGTTGAAAGTGACTAGGCTATTGTCTGAACTCAGACAAGAAAGTTAAATACCTGAATGATACCGGCGTGGTCACCTTTGGAGTGATCAGTACCAGGAGTCAACCAAGTACCAGGCCAGTGAGTACCATCAGCCATCCAAGTAGCTTTAGGAATCTTGACAGGCTCTAAAAGCTCATCATCTCTGTTCTGTCTCTGCATCTTCATGGCTTTAATCTCTTCTCTAGCGTGATAAGCATCAGAACGTCGCCTTATGGAATCAGGCAAACTGTTAATCCTGACTTTGAACTCATCATACTCCCGCTTAACACGTCTCCTATCCTTGACAAAATCAGACTTGACTTTGTTCTTGTAAGGATCTCTCTTTAAGCTAAAGTAAGACTCTGGATTCCTCGGCTCAATCACATGTTTACGGCAAAAAGGAACCCAAATGTTTGCAAAAGCTAGCAGCTTCAGCCATGGCTTCAAACGTGAGAAGCGCCCCTCCATCATCGGATACATAGCAAGAAAGCTTCTCAACAGGATACTCCGCAGCTAGAATGGATAAAATGGTGTTGGCAGTGACCAGAGGAGGTTCTTTCTCGGGATCAGCAGTTGAGACAAACACATCGACTCCAGGGAGGTCGGACTTTCCAGTGGGGTTGCTCGGTGTTGTAGTTTCGAACTTCTCCTTGAGGACTTGAAGATCGGTTGCACGGTTGATGGGACACAGCTTAGGAAGCTGATCAAGAAGCCAAGAAAAAGCGAACCAAAGCTCACATACTACAGACATTCCCCATAACCATATAGCATCTTGGTTTTGATGCTTAATCCTCCAAGTCAAGAACAGTGCAAGAACAACTACACGGATAAATATCAAAAGCCTGCAAAATAAAAAGACTGTTACAGAACTGGACTTAGTTAGAGTAATTATAACAAAGAAAACAGTTGTCTCTTACCTGTAAGGACTAATAATAGCAGCAGGAATCTTCAGCTTCCGAGTAAGTGGTCTCCAAGGTTTGTTCACAAAATCTCGCATCTCCACACCTTCACCATCTCCACCACCATCCTTACTACTACTCCCAAGATCCCCATCCTTTGTCCAAAAAGCATTCCATAACCATAAGTCCCACTGGTCTCAAACAACCACCTGTTCTGATCAAAATCTCCAGTTTGGCTCCTCATCAAAATTGATTTACTAGTCGACTTCATCAACGACAACCTTCTCTCCATCTTTGAGCCGCTAGCCTCAGGTCGGGAAGCCTCTGCTGACCGTAACCATCATCCTGGTCAGTCAAATCCGTGTTCTTGTACTGTTCCTTACACCCGGGGACAAATCCCACCGTTGGTCTTCACCGCATCAACGAAACAGTCTCTACATATTTTAAAATCACATTCACAAGGAAGAAGATCTTGACCTCTTTCATCACTCATAACCTTACCATCACAGCCAGGTATGGCGCAGGAAGATCCTTTAGCACCAGCCATCTGTGGATGAGTAGTCTCAGTCTCAATCACTTTGTCCATAAGGTGAGCCTTTGTGGCGCTGTTAAACCCTCCGGTGAACATGGAGTTGGAGACATACTGCTCTTCGACTTTCTGAGATATGGAAGGGTCCATTATCTGGTTATCTGGAGTTGGAGGAATGTCAACAGTATAGTTAGCGTAATCAGCGCTGCTCAGTTCGCTGTCGAGGTCGTCTCTCGAGTATCTAACATAGCGACCAGAGTTGGTTCTTCGAGAAAACTTGACCTTGGAAGGAACAGATGGCCTCCCTGGCTCAGTAGTAGCATCAGACATGTTTGATAGAGTTGAGCGGCTTTTACCGAAAGGGTTATGGGATGCCATGCTTGCTGATGATCGATATAGCTTTTGCAGATCCTCCTGAAGAAAACAAAGTACACATAACAAAGAAACAGATCAAAAGCATGGATCTAAAGGCGTCACCTTTTAAAAGGTAAAGAAGAATATAAAGTTTCAAACTTTCAATTCGAAACCAACAAGTGAAAAGAGAGATGAGATGACATTCAGTTAAAAAAGAGACGGTCACAACACACGAACTCATAGGAGAATAAAATATTACAACACAACACACATGATTGGTTACAATACCTTAAAGAGAGGTAACAGGAGTTCTCGGGGTAATGACAGAAGAAAAACACTTTTCTTTTTGTCTGAAGGATTCAAGGAGATCGGGTCGAGCCACCAAGCTGGAGATGAGGCATTGAAGAAGAGGATGAGAAAGGGACTTAGTCGTGAGCAAATTATCAAGCACACTCGTTCCTAGCTAATACACGTAATGAAGATAGCGACTATTTATTATATATATATATATATATATATTATATTGAAAGATGTTAAGATTAGGTGAGACGATGAAGATTTAACGAGATTGCCAAAGCTTTGATTTTAATAGAGAAAGAGAAATCGAGAGGGGAAGATCTCTGCTCAATGACTGAAGTAGGAAATAAATAAATTTTAGACGCGGAGACAGCGAAGACGAAGGTGGAACGCCGCCACCTCTAAACAAATGGACCGAGGTTTTTCGGACAAGGTGTAAAGAACTAATTTTGACTCTTATTAATTAAAAAGTATTTTTATTTAAATAAATCTCTCAAATAATGTTTTTAAGTTTTTGTTATAAAATAAATTTTTATTTTTTTTCTAGTTTTACATTTTAACTCCAAAATCGAACTCAATAATTCTAAACTCTAATTTTAGATTAGTTAACCTAAAGATATAAATGTATATTGACATCTTTTAATAAAATCTATTTTAATTATTCTTTTCTTAAATACTATTTTAGAAAAATATTTAAATCTATTTTTGTCGTTATTTCTTTTAAAAATTTATTTATCTTACACGGTTGAAATTTTCTATATTTCCTTTTTTCGCTTTCTATATTTGATTGAGGGATACGAAAAATATTACTTACCATAAAATTTACCATTAACTTATATTATCTCATTATGACATTAATAATTCATCTGGTGCGTCTCGTGTTTTTTTGACAATAAAATATATATAGAAAAGATAAAAGAATGTCGTAGGGACAAGGATAGGCGTTACTTTCCAGACTCAAAAACGTGCAAGCATACTGAAAAAGAACCGATGAGGGTACTTTCGTAATTTTACTATTGAAAATGATGAACAAATACGCGGTCGTCACAGGTATTTCAAGCTCTTCTTCTATCTATGGTATAATAGTATATGATTTCTCACGTCAGTCTTTGGTCAAGAAACGTCATTACTTTCATATTTAAGGGAGGGTGGTGTAACCACTAACACAGACTTCTTCTCTTTTTCTTATAGTTATTTTAGTCATTAACACAAACCACACACGTAATGTCTTCTCACCTATATAGTATATGATTTCTTTTAAAAAAAATAAAACACATGTATTATATATTAGATATCTAGCATATAATAAAATGAAAATCCATGTTATCCCTAAAACGAACTGATCGCAATTAACAATACAAACCATCTCTGGCTCACGTCAACATGGATTGGATATGAAATTTTTTGTTATGTTGCTGGATTGCGAAGCTGCTTTTGAGCATATAACATTAGAGCAATGGTGAGATTGTATAGGAAAAGAGTTTCAACATTCTTTTAGCATTCATACATTTCAAGGCTGCAAATGTGATGGATGCACTTTAAGCCAAGAGATGATTCAAAGAATTGGAGGCTGTAGAGTTTGGTCTCCAGCAATCACATCTGCAAATACCCCTGGATCCTTTCACCACCCGTTGTGACCTCCTCGTGTGAAGCTTAATGCTCACCAGCTTTCCGGCTATCTGTCATTCCAACAAGAACATCATCCTTTTCTCCAATCATAGATTTTGACATTGCAGTAAGTTCTAAATCAAGAGATCTAACAGGGTGGTTAAAGGGAAAATGATGCCAATCAACATACCATTCTCCATGACAAATCCTCTGGACCTAAAGGCTGAGCAGGGCTTGAATATAGGAAATGCCGCGAGTACTTGAAAAAAGATGAATATAACCACACCGCATAGAAGATATAAGTATCCACTAATGCGGGAGAACTACTTATTTGTATTATTGTATAGGGCAAGTTCTGGAAGTAGGTTCATGTTATTTTGAAAAACCAGAGCTTGGGAAGATGAGAAAAAAAAAAGGACTTACTTGAGCAAGGCTGTTCTGGAATTCCTTGACCTGGGAGGGCCTAAGGCTTCTAAGATGATTTACAAGCCACCCTGGTTGTACTGCATCACTAGAAGAAACAATCACAGCAACCTGAGAGGATCAATAAAGGAAAATAAATGAGGGCGACGAAGAAATACAGACCTTGCTAAATATATAGACAAATTCAGAAAATTTAGAGCACCAGTGTAATAGGTTTCTTTTGACACACCTTCTTGTAATCAAGTATTCCTTCAAAAGGAAGTTCCAACTCGTCACTGACTATAACAGGTATACAGCCACTGACAATGGCATCAAACAGTCTCGCCGAGGATGGCGTGTCACCAGCAGGACACAAACAGAATAAAGATCTGCTAGAAAGGCAGACACAGTAAGGAAACTGAAAAAATGTATCGCATTCAAACGGTTAGGAAGCAACCTAGATTTTACCTGCGCATGCCAGCCTGAGCTGCCAGTTTCCCTCCCTCTCCAGCAGTCCCCTCAGTGATGATTACATCCTTGACACCACTTAGTTCTGCACCAAGCTTGGCACGTATTTTACCTCCCTAAGAAAACAGTTCAGTTAGCCAAAACATGAGCAACAGAATTTATAAGACAATGCAGAGGCATGACTCTTACAGCATTCCTCTTAAGCCGTCCTCGGAAGAAGAGAAGTGTGGTTCTCATTGGTGCACTTTCTGACAAGCATTTCGCATCACATATATCCACATTGGGAACATAAGGAAGAATCACGTCTTTCTCCAGTGAAACTTGCCCAGGCTTATACCTACAAGATCAAGTTCAAACAGAATCAACAAAGTATCGCTTAAAGAGCAGACTACATGACTTGGAATCAGTTCAAAAAGGAAATCTAAGAGTCACCAGTTCCCAGTGGAGTCCATATCTGGTAAAATCCAGATTGCGTTTTTCACATATTTGCGGACGGTCTTAAAAGACCAAGGATGGTGAATAGGAAAGATATGATCTCTTCCCTCAGATCTTTTCCAAGCAGGCTGATCAGTGACCCACTTCAAAGCTTCCTACATTCAGACAAAGAGTAAAAAGACTAGAAAGGAGCTATCTAAATAATTACTATTGGCAACATATAAATCAAAACTCACTCACACCCTATAGAGTGCTTTGCATTGCTGCTTCTCCAACAAGAAGAAGCTGATTGTGGTGAAAAACGGAACATAGAAAAAGTCGGCTTCTTCCTGCTTATAAACCCTCACAACACTTTTCAAACGCCTCTCGGATTCAGGGGAGATCAAATCAGCCCATAACCAGTAATCAATAGAATGCTGCAATACATAAAAGTGTACAAAATCAATAAAGCTTTCATCTTTATCTTCCTCGTGCTTGTTTCAAGGTCTTTCTACTCCATCTAAGCCCCCACACCTTAATGAGACTAGACAACCAACTAAGTAATCTACGGTACCTGTTCGATTAGGCGATGCACAGGGCTACCATTAGAGGTAGCATTCGAAGTCTCCTTGTAAGTATTGTGAAACAACCAGAGAAGATCGAAAGTAACTTCTTTGGCATCTCGTACACGTAAACCTTAGCCGGATAACCCGGATCTTCGTTCAACAACCGATTCTCCCTCTCGAAGACCATCTCATCGAGCTTCCTCACATCATCATCACTCTCGCCACGCACCGTGTCGTCTCTCAACGTAAGCTTCGGCGCTTTGTGGATCAGAAAGTGCTCAAGCGAGGCGACGAAGGACGTCTCCGTTGGGTTCGGAGAGGAAACAGAGGAAGGGAAGGTGTAAAGGATGAGGAGTAGAGAGAAGGAGGTGATGATGAGTGTGAGGATTAGGGTTTTGGATCTGAATCTGGGGAGAGAACGGTGATGATTCTGCTGTTTCCCAACCATTGCGAGATCTGATTCTTCCTCTGTTTACTCGTCCAATGAAAAAAGATGAGTGTGAAGTGGAAAAAGTGAGTGACGATGCGTTTCTCTTACCGCAATTAAGCTTGCGACTGCGGTTAAAACGCTATATTGAGAATCAACGTACTATGTCCATGTTTGTTACATGTTACAGTCTGATTAGATGACAACAAAACCAATAACAACCTAACAAACATCGCATATCATTAAAACGTGCGACTGTGTTAAAACACAATACATTGAGAAGCTGAGTTGAATCTTTGTGTCATAACATCTCCTCCATCATAAAAACCCATCACATAAATCAAACGAGATCCACCAAACGCAACTTACTTACATTGAAACTGTTTCATTATCACCAAATTCATAAAAAGAAGAGTTTTGCTTTCTCTGGAGAGAAACCATCTCAGAATCGAATGAGATCATCGCTTTTAGACGAAGACTGCTGCTTTTTTGGATCATCAGTAGAAGAATCACCATTACCGCTGCCTTTCTGCCAAATATCATCTCATCAAGATCATCCATCATGTCATCCCCACTCCCACCACCTCCATGGACTCCCAGATCGTGCAATCGATGATTTTCTGACCAGAGATTCTTCTTTTCCATGATCTGAGGAGTCATCAGGCTCCTCAGCAACAGGAATCATGGCTGGTTCTGGTGCGGTTAGAGGTGCAGAGGGTTTGTTCATCTCCTCGTACTTGGACAGTGTTTTCACAAGCTCGTCGTTCACATTCAAGGCTTCAAATAGAAGGGCTTCGTCTTCACCTGCTGTTTCGATGATTCTTTGGACAGTGGTTTGAGACTGACGACATTGTTGTACAAGTGTTGTTGTTAAATCATCCTGAAAACCAGAGGGATTAACCATTTAGTCAGGATACATAGAATCCCAGGAAATGAAGCCTACTAATTGGAAGTCGGTTTACCTGTAAAGCATCGTGTTGAGGTGAAGAGGACAGAACCGTGGAAAGAAGTTCAATGCTGTTTCTTGCTATATCGAAAGCTTCCTTTGTCTCCACAAGCGGTAAAGCTTCTTACAGGAGCATTATATTGAACATGTTCAGGCTCACGCGCATGCTGAGGAGGATCAGCATTCACTTCTGGTGCTGGAGTTGACCGAGCAGGGGTGAAAATAGGTGCCAAGCTTCGTTGTCTCGTCCAGGGAAACGGATACCCCTCGCTTTTAAGCTCTATGACATAAAGACAAAAACACCAAGACTTGATCATAATGGGTTTTGACATCAGAATGCACATTTTTTAACTTTTCAATCAGATCATGGAATAAGCTAGTCAATCAAAGCCAAATTAGTCAGAAACAGTAGTCCTTTTATCTGTAACACATTCACTTGACCTGAATTTTTCTTGAAGGCAAGCATGCCATATGCTCACTCAATAAGCAAGGCCAATAAAGTCGCAGTATAAATTAAGAAATGTAAATGGAACGTGCATTTTAGAACTCAGCAGCATTTGTAATGTACCAGGTCATAGTTTACCTTGTAGGTTTCTTCGAAAACTGGTAGGTAGCGGAGTTCACTGGTCGATTCTCCCCAAGCTTCTATCAGTATCAAAGCTTTGTTTCGATTATTCACAACTGTTTGTGGATCATCAATGAGCTTAACCATTTCATCAAGGACTCTCTCAGCTGCCACCTCTGAGAATGCCTTTTCACAGTTCTTAACACACGTCTCAAGCAAAACCAAGGCAAGATATTGAATCCTCGGCTGCTTCATCATTATCCTCTTCTTTATCCCACGGATCAAATCAACGCTGTTAATCGTCTCCTGATTAATCATGTCACATATTTCAAATTCATATCCCAGTCAGGTTCCTCTAGATTCTCCGTAGTAGCATCCTCACTATTTTATCAGTTGGGTTAGGACCTTGGAAAAGTTCCTTCATTTTGAAGCTCATCGAGCTCATACCAGCAGTGATTTTGCTGCTCACTTCCGAACCTCCAATCTTCAGGCGCTCACCAAATGCGGTAACTTTGTCCATAAGATTGTCCACTCATCTTTGCTGATCCTCAAACCTGTAAATGGAACACATCAGCCTACTCATGTCCAAGACACCAAGAAGCTGGAATTGTACAAAGGAGCCTTTATAGTCTATTTCGGTCATTTTTTTGGACTATTTGATAACAAAACTTAAAAAGATCTCTGTGAGAGATTTGCCCTTTAAACTATCAGTCACCAAAGCTATTAGCTACTTTAGTAACAAAGAATGGCGATTTGGCATGTTGTCTAAGTGAGCACATGCATAACAGTGATTCTTCACAGATATACTAAAATAGGATAAACTTGGCTTCCGTTCAACAGCTATTACTCTTGCACCATCCTGATAAAACCTTTTTAAAATGCAATATATTCCTTGTAACGTTATCATCAATCTCTCGAACAACGTAGGTGTATCAAGAGAAAAGTAGAAAACTTTACTAAGACCCTGGAACAAGAAACACCTAAACGGCCTGATTTAGAAAAACCATTAAGCTATATATAACAGTAGTTGCTGATGCATCACGATCCATCAGCACAGAGACAGGGAAAAACATCATCAAGGTACTGACTTTTTGACTATTACAAAGCTGATTTAACCAAATAGATATTTACTGACGAATCTAATTAGGGTTTGCTGAGAGAACCAAATCGAAATTCGAAGAAAGGGAACACTAAAACTATCACTGATCATGAAAAACCTCAATACGGAAACGCAGCTCATGGAATCGAAAACCCAATAACTAGAGTCTAGAGCGATCAACAGCGAGATCGGAAGTAGATCTAAACGAGTTTTTACCTTTGTTACTTCAAAAAATGATGCGAAAGCTCAGAAAATGATGATCGATCTAAAAACAAGAAGGAGACTAGAAGAGAGGAGAACCTACGACAAGTCAATATCGTTGACGCCGGCCAAACTCTCAAGGAAGAAGAAGAGTGCGTCTCTCTCTCTCTCTCTCTTAAGTGTTTGGTCGCGAGAATAACTGTATCCCCTCCTTTACGCTAACTTTATTATTTTTTAATATCTTTTTAATTTATGTACATTATTAGAGTAATAAATAAAATCTTGACGCTGGGTTTGGGAAAAAAGCTTCATCTTTCAAAGCCGTTCTCTCTCTCTCTAGAACTGGTAAGCTTCTTCGATGCTCTTCTTCTTTAGACCATTGATTATAATCCCCCTTTCTGCTTGATTTAGATTACTTAGAACGAACGAGTTTTAGATTCTCAATTAGTTGACGATGGATATGACGTGGTTGAGTGCTCTAATCGTTGGAGCTGCACTTGGATTCTGCATTGGCACTCGTCGTTCCAAACCTCCTCCTCTTGTGTCTGCTGATGGAGATAGCGACAAAACTCATTCCAAAGGGTCCTCTCGAGATTGAGGAACTCGCTGATATCCTCGATGATTTCAAAATGGTAACTTTACGCTTGATCTCTCATCTCTTTACTGTAATCAAAACAAAGATGTTGAATTTGACTTTTTTTTTGGTATGTGTTTTGTTTGTAAGGTTTTGGTTGTGAGGAATGATCTTAAAATGGGGTAAAGGCAAGATTGCTGGCACAATGCAGGTGACTGAAACTAATAATGCTCTCTGTTTCTCTTTTAAGTGTTTTTTTTAGTTTCACTTTCATGTCTGGTTTGTTCTTTCTGCAGTCATGCAACTTTAGGTTTATACAAAAAACTTGTTCGTCGAGCGCCAAAAGCATTGGGACTGGTATTTCTCCAACTCCTTACCAAACCCCATTTGTTACTTAACTGTTTGAATTGACAGTATTGGTTGCTATATTGCAGCTGGGAGGAATGTGCACAGCCAAAAGTTGTTGTGAAGATCGATGGTGAGGATGAGATGCCTAGAGTTGCAGGTGAATTTACTTAGTTCGTGATTGTTACTGTGAAGTTGGATTGTGTAATTGAGATTTATATGGGATTTACAGCTTCAGTGTTGTTGCAAAATCAAATTCGCGGGCTGTAGTTGCCTAGTTTCTTGATTATTATTTTTTCGTTCTTTTCTGACCACATGAGGAATTGGAGATTTCATAGAGTTTGTCTGACTATGTCCATGTCGTAAATTTTGTCTTGGCTGTTCACAAAAATTGACAGGAAAGAGCCAAGTCCCTTAAGCTGCCTACCCATATCACCATTGATGCTGGAAGGACTCAGATTGCTCCAAGTGAGTTTCATAGTTCATGCCCCTCATAAATTTCAAGTCCCTTTGTGTTTGCTAGTTTATTACCAGCAAGGAATCTCTTATGAATCGATCTTAGGATTGTTTTCGGTGAAAATGTGGTTCTAATATAGTTCTATGTTCTTTTTCAGATTCAAGGACAGTTATGGCTATTCT
>CAJHQP010004583.1:0-53873 GCA_905132765.1 Moricandia arvensis | reverse complement strand
CTTATTTTATTATGTATATGGCTTAAGGAGAAAGCAGTTTTCGAGTTTTTTATATCCCGGTTTATTATTTAAAATGATTTTATATATATATATGTGCTAAAGTGTTTAATTAAAGAAATGGCCGTCGCCCAGTTTGTATAACATAGGTTACGCTGTGTGGTATTGGACCATGAAGATTAACACAAATGAATCAATCAATAGTACTAATTATGTTATGGATGGTGGGTATTAACATGTAATATTAACATTATAAATTTTACCTATTGGTTAGATGTGTGTTTAACTATTTCTAGGGTACTGGATATCAGTTCTATCAAACGATTGGTTAGTACGCCCTGACCCAAAGGCTGGGCATTGCGTGTACATGGTGTTTGTACTATATGATAGGTATTAATAATAAGGAATCGTTTATACATTTGGGATCAAGATCCAATGGATGCTAAGTGACATAAAAGGTTCGATGGCATCAAGTTTAATTTAATCGTGATCTTGTTATTTGTATTCAGGGGATGCATAATGTACCGTACTGTGTGTTAATTGGAGTTGAATCCATGGAGTGTTTTTAATTTTATCGGTATAAGATAACGGAGACATGATATTGCATTTTTTGTAGGCCTCATAATGTTCACCATAAGTTAATTTGTATGTCCAAATAGGTGAATAAGCATAGATTTTGGGTATTTGACTGATGGGTTTTGATTTGGATTTAATTATTAATAGAATATATCAGTATTAGCCACGGAGGGGATAGTAACTGTCGTTGTATGGTACGTGATTATTCCAAATGAGAGGGTTACTTTAATATGACCAGTTTTCGAAGGGTTTCTATTGAGTCAGGAAACATAGTATCTGGTATAAGGTCTCAATCACTAACTTCGAGTTTTGGGCTATTCGGGTAAGCTTGATCGGACTGTGCAGGCTTTGCATCAATATATCTCTGGCACCGCTGGTATAACTGTCCTTCTGGTGGTAGAACAGTGTAGATTGGGGGCCTCAACTTATGGGGGGAGTGGTGTCGAGCAAATTCCAGTTTCACTGCGGTGGTTAATGGCTTTGGGACTCCGGGCATATCTAACTGTGCTAAGGTGAACGTTCAGCTATTAGCGTGGGCATGATAGCTTGAATCTGAAAAAGTTCTCGGTTGAGACTTGAGGGATAGGAGCCGTTGAATAGGAATGCTATAACAGGTCTTAGACGTTGAAACTTAGATAACTTGAGGGTTTGAAGAAAGTCGTATAAGTTATGGCCGAAGTTTCCTACACAACGGAGTCTGGCAGAGAAAGTCAGGGAATTTTCGCATATGGACACACAGAGTGAAGCGGTGTCCTCACAATTCAGAGTATAATTGTGCTTTGTACAAGGTCGATCTCATGGGAAGTATCTCAATAGAGTATGTAGCGTAACTGAGATGAAGAAGTTTGGAACTGGTCTCAACCAATTCATGATCATGTACGCAAATGGTCTAGATCTGGCTACGTAACCCGGGTGTTAACGATCCTTTAGGAGATGAGGACTAAATGTCCCTGAGCAGGATTTTGGTTGCAATTCTCGAATCAATGGACTTCTACCTCTCTTCAAAATTTTAGTCGCCCAGTTTGCGAGTAACTTGATTCGGGTGATGGTACAAGCACCATTACGGGTCGAAGTTTTCAGTGGAACTTCGTAGAGGAAAATTTAGAAATAGGGATTGATTTAAATACGAGATATGGGAGCTGGGGGTACGACGAAGGGGGAGGCTGAAAAATCAGGTTTGCTAACGTCGGTAGGGGTCTCGGACTGGAGGTCAGAAGTTGCCAGGTAGCAGGCAAAAGAATCTCGAGTAGAAGATTGAACAATAAAGACGTAATTGTTAGAGGCTTAACTTTGCGGGTGAAAGGACTCTCAAAGGTTCAAACTCGAAGATAAATGAAATAGAATAGTGCTTATTAGGCGTGAAAGCCTAGAATGAGGCAGCATCATTATGTAAGAATAGGCTTGGCTCCCTCATAGTAAGAGGAAGCGGCCTTGGTTTCGACAAGAAAGGTATAGACATTTACATGAGTGTCTTTGTTCAGTGTTGAGCCTCGTATATGATCTTGGTACGAGGTTCGTAGATAATACTTGGTGGATTAGATGTGTGCGTGTGTGGCACCATATCTGGGCATTGTGTGCTCTAATTAAGCAGGGATTTCAGTGTCTGGTCCAAGCCTGAAAGAGTGCTGAACAAGTGACTTGTACAATGGGGAAACGATGATGAAGGCACAATAAAGAAGGTAATCCGGGGACGTAATTGCGAATTCGTAAGTAATTTTGGGCAAAGCTGGAGTCATGGTGGTTCCATCTGAATAGGTTGTTTATTATACTGATGATTAGTGTCTATGATGAAGTGGCGGTGGCCTGAGTTTTGGTTCATGAGTACTGGTTGGACAATTTTGTGGTTTTAGGGTAATTATGGGGTGATGCCATGTACGTAGTTTCAAACGAGGTAGACGTGATGCTGAAAGTTGTTACTACTTTATGGTTAGTTCGGGTATTGTAGTTTTGATTTCACTGTATATGGAGTTCAAAATCCTGATCTATGCAACGTTGGTGAGCGGATAATCCTATTGTAATGTTGACTGTGTACTGAGTCGGTAGGCATTAGGCGGTAGCGTAAAACTAAGGAAAAGTTTCTATGGGATTTGCCTTTTGGCATCTACGACTTGGGTCAGATTCTTCAAGAAGAATTCATTCAGGAGTGTTGATTACTAAAGGCAGGATACAAATGTTCGTGACGCTCAATTGGATTTAGGTGAACCTAACATATATGGCTATAACACTGGCAT
This sequence comes from Moricandia arvensis, assembly GCA_905132765.1. NCBI lineage: Eukaryota > Viridiplantae > Streptophyta > Magnoliopsida > Brassicales > Brassicaceae > Moricandia > Moricandia arvensis. Next base: position 51,069 of record CAJHQP010004583.1, on the reverse strand, counting down.
TCAAAGGAACAGTACGAAAGCTTTAAAGATTCCTTAGCCACCATGCGTATCTCGCAGATCTTCTTGGAGTTTAGGTGATACCAACTGGACCAAATGTTGGCTTTTCGGATGCTGTCACCCGCCTTTTCTGGAGGGTGGCGGAGAAGAATAAGTTTCATCACATGTAGTGTGATGATTAATCTCGGACGTTAGATGTCAGAGATATCCTACATAACTGGCCGCATCAGTGAAATGGTACTATACTCTGTGGATTCTATGAAATGCGGTGACGGGTTGGAAGGCAGTGAAAAGAAGGTGAAATAGGAGATTCCTGGACAGGATAGTGGTGAATTTATGGTAAATATTTCCCGAATTGTGCAAAGTGGGTACAATGTGATTCTGGTCCAGTTGCACAAAATAAATTTGAACGATAGATGGACATTCGTTTTGTGGCTGCAAATTACTTTATCCTTGTACTGTCCGGCCGTCAGCAGATTGGGTAGCTGAGAGGTACGGAACATGGATAACAGTGCGGTGAAGTTGGGAGGCTGAGTTACCTGGTGGATAGAAGATGGGTTAGAGCATGAGGTTTTTATCTTAAGATGACTCGCGATCTTGACCTTCGGTTGGGGTGACATATTATGCATAGTACTGCGAACGTATGTCTTTAAGATCCGGGTATTTTACTAAGTAGTTCTTATATAAATTGTTACCTTTATGAATTGGTGTACGGGGAGAGAAATAACTTGGGTTTTAAAAAAGGTTAGTGTGTGGGGTTTGGTCCAGCCAGGAAATTAGGCGATATATTATACGCTATGAAGAGAAACTTTGATTTAGGCGTTGACGAGGGGGATGTTCAGGTTATGTGGCTTACTCTGAAAGATCACAAGGTGATGTAAGCATTTTATATCAGCTCACATTAGAACATAGTACGAGATTAGTACTTGGATTTCGTGGGGTGAGTGCTCGAGGAGTTTTATTGGGACAAAAGGGGAAGGGGAAACATGTGGGGGAGTGGGTGACCGATAATAAGTGCAGCAGGTAGCCCTTATTGTAAGTTTTTAGGGGTTAAGTTTCTTCAACCCTGTAATTACTGCGTCTAAGTAAGGATTTAGTGTGCTCGCCGGGATTGTTGCATCTTAAAGTTTAATGACCGATAGAACACATAATGATGTGTCAGTTCCAACAGTTGTAAAATTACTGTTGATGTAACCTGCATCAATGTAATGAAGAGTAATAGGTGAAACCAGCAAATCTATAGAGGATCTGGAGAGAGAAAAGATGCGGGATTACTGTACATCAAGTGATATGGGTTTACTATCTATTGAAAATGAATGTGACTTAAGACAGTTGATTAAAGAATTCGATTTATTCAAAATGGATGGATGTTGAGTGTATCTAAGTGCCGTCGTATTAAGATATAGTTGAATGCGAGTAAGAAGTGATTAGTAATTATAATGATAATAATCAATTCGGTAAAGGGAGAAGTTTAGTATATGATTGCGTCCTGGACAATTGTAATTGGTAATAAAACGTGGTGTGTATGGTAAGATAAATCGGCTCGAAAAGGTAATTGGAAAGAGAGATTTGGGCTGTTTGCGTAGTAAAGGGTTCACGCGCACTCATAAAAAGATGGCATTGATATTAAGAAGTCATCGTGATGTCGTAGTATGACTAAGAAGGATTGTTCTAAATTTGTATTGGGCTTGTAGGATCGGATCATTTGGGTTTTGGTCACCAGATGGAGTGTTGAAAACGGCCTTTCTGAAGATGTACAGCATTGAGTTAGGTTATGATAGAATTTTTGGAGCAAATAAAGGAAGGGTCATGTAGGATTTGCGCAGGAATAAGTAAGATCCGTGGTGTGTAGTGGGAAATCAATAATTAGTGGGATTTAAACAAGCTTCGTCGCAGTGGTATAGTAAGTTATGAACCATCAGTCATATGGTTTTAGGAGAGACAGGTAGTTGTCGATTTTATACACTTAATGAGAATTCAGTGGGAGTGTTCAAGGTTTGTGAATTATTTGAGTCATAGAGTTTGTTGATGAGATATTTCTGCTGGAGATGATATTGTATCATCCACGGACTGCTAGTGATGTAACAGTTCGCTATCCTGAACAGAACTAGATTGGGATAATGCAACAGTTAACTAGGGTGATGGGCATCTGTAGTTATGTGATTTGCGAAGGTGTAGTATAGAACATCTGTGGAGGGCTAATGATCACGAAGGGCTGTTAAAGGTTTGGTCTAGAAAGGGAATATCAAATAACTTTAGCGAATATCATCGTCCCGGACTAAGTCGGATGGAAACTGTATTGGAATATGCTCTAGAATACGAGGATTCAGAGGCGCAGGCTATTGAGGCTTCAGTCAGATGGCAATGTCTATGTAGCCTTGCTGGGAGGCGGTAAAGGGAAAAGGGAAGGTTCCCTATGCATCGGCTGGTTGGAGTTGAACTACGTCAGACATAGTACTCTCGATGTTTTCACTGGCGACCGTGGATATTTCCAAGCTTTGTCGATAGGTGTAGACTGGCTGTATGGTCTGGGGGACGTTATTTCTAGGTCGATTCAGAAGGGGTTAATTTTCTCTCTCGTGGAGTGGAGACCTGGGATGGTTGTTTGTCGTTCGAAAGGAGTGTGCTTAGGATGCAATACGCGCACGACTTTCATAATCAAGGCACGGTACTTGCACATTAGACTGGGGTACATCGTTGATTCAGGCTGAGTTTCCTCGTATTCAGGATCGAGGATTTATTTTCGCATGTAATTGCTCGTTGGAATTATAGGAAAATTTACGGTTTGTCTTGTTTTCTAATGAGTAGGGGGAGAATTCATGGAAGAGTGAAAGCAGCTTATGCTATTCCATGGGCGGAATTTGTGGATGCTTGAGGCCATCAGCTATGGGTGCGGGATTTTATATCAGGGCTTTGATTGGCACAATATTCGTACCGGGCCAGTCCGGGCAAAAGTGGCGACGATCCGAAGCGGCTGCATTCATGTGTGTCTGATTGGGGGCGAGAAGTTTATTTTCATGCGCGACTGGCTCTTTTTCCAAGACCATGGAGATTCGCATCCAATTCTCGGATCTAGTGGCGGTTCCGTGCTACGCAGATGAGTACAGGACGTATTAAATCTGTGGTACTAAGAGGAAGGGTCCTGTGGAGCTGAGTTTAGGAACGAGAGGGTACAGATGTGGTTAATTCAGCGGAGTACTTGAATGCCGAGGCGCCCAGCAGTATGCCTGGGGCGTCGCTGGAATTTTCATGTCAATTGATGGCTGCGGCCGACTTACGTGGGGGGTATCGTCACTCCCAGGCGTGGTCAGGGCTGTACAGTGCCGGGTCGATAACGTATGTTTGATAGGATTGAGGCTGGCTAATTTTTTAGTTATTGGAGCTGAGTACAGGCTCATTTTCTGTCTTGCAGTCCAGTCGTGCGGATACTTGATTCAATGTATAGCGTTATGTTGGGGTATATAGATGTACTTTTTTACATATTCGAGGACTTTGTATCAACGTCTTTACAGGTTTGTAGATCAAGTACTGGATCGTTTGGTTCGAGGCATAAAACGGTTTGGCTCATATTAAGGGAATGATATACACGACTTGGATAGATAGAAGTTCCCGCGAGGTAAGCGGACGATTACGTGTTGTGTAACTCGAATAGTTTCACACGGGGACTATGACGATTTTGTCAAACTTAAACACATTTAGGTAAAAAGGGGATGCTAAGCTCAGAGTTGGTTCAATGTCAAGTTTACTGAGGTTATTATTAAACTTCGTCGGGGGAAAAATTCGTGGAGGAAGCTAAGAAATTTATATGCTATGTGGAATGTACTATTGGGTTATTATACAGTTGTTAAGTTCAGACTAATCCGGGAGTTCATTAGTACCAGGAATGGAAAATGGACCTCGATAAACGGGGGATGATGAAGGGGTTGGGGGGTGTAATCCATCGTGTTAGAGTATACTGAGATTTAGGCGGTGTTGATAAGTCTCTAAACCTTATTAATGTATAAATAGTCGACTTTGACCCTTTCTTTTATCATAGGACTGATTACAAGTACGCAATTTACTCCGTCTAATACATGGGTCTCACTTGGATAACAGGCACTGAAGTTCGAGGGAGTTGTGGATAGGATGTATTATCTTCATCTCCCTAACTCTCTTCAGCAGATTAAGAGGTGCACTTGGGTCTGGTTGCGGGGGAAGGCTTTGGCCGACAGTTTGTTAAGAAAATTACAACCTGGTCAAAATAAAAACCGAATAAAGATACTGGGGGGATATCTCGAGAAGTCCCAGGATACAGGTTGGGGAGTTTTGGTCATAGTTAGCTACAAATTTTACAAGGAGTAAGGGAAAGGTTAAGAGGGTTAAATATCGTTACGGGGAAGTTCAGATTCTGGATGGGACTGATCAGATTCCAATCTCAGAAGTCAGGGGTTTTATTTCCATTGATCTTTAGGGTCTCGAGTATACTTTATGTAATTTTGGAGTAGCAGATGGAATTAAAGGACAAGAACTGATAGTTACAGGTGTTTGGGGCTATAAAGTCTTATAATTTCCCTTGGGATTTAATTTCATAAAGTGGGTATTTCATTAAAGAGGGAGGGTTTTTTATTTACAGCGGTGCATGTCCTTCAACAGGTATGCGGGAAATTTTCGTGGGTAAGGAAGGGAGAATTTGAAGGGATTAACCCCTACTCGTTTTTCTGGGGCGAGCGAGGGGGAGTTGCGGGGGACGCAAGACTGTTGTATGGGTATTCAAATAGTTGTTCTGAGCTGTGAACGTTGGGGTGACGTACTGTATCTGATGAATACGATTGGGTTTGCGTGGAAAGGACGCGTGGAGTTTAATCTCACCTTACACCTAGACGAATGATAGGAAGACAAGTGTATACTCGCCTAACGCCCCAGGGTTCTTTTGGCTTATAAACCACTTGAAGCAATCCATTTCGGGCCGAATGAGTAAGTGGATTTTAGTGTCTTTGGTTTTTTTTTGATTCTTTTGGATGGTGTGTTGTGGTGGAATTTGCGCTGAGCACAGAGCAACGCCAATACCATAACACCCTCACATGCTAAATCCCCCTTCATTTACAACGCACTTTTATTAATCGGTCTAAAAAATAATCGAAAACACGATCACACGTCCTCCCATCCATTAGACATATCGACTTCTATCTATTAAGAACTACGATACAAGGTAATACCAACCCACGCGCCCCTCCCTCACTCGGCATCCGAGCCGACCACAAAAAAACAGAAAATAGAATAGCTGGGGTAGTTAAGTGGGCTTGGACTGGATATATCAATCTCATTGAAACAGAAACAAGAATCAATGAAATAGACTGGTTTCATACCTCTGCGAGATGAAAAATCCATGAAGATAGCAAACCTGGAACAAAAAAACACACACACCCCACACAACACCCACCAACCACCAACAACCCCCCCACCCCACCCCCCCCCCACCCCCACCCACCCACACCCCAAACAACACACCCCCCCCCAACAACCAAAAAAGAAAAAAGAACCACCAAAACAAAATAAAAAAAAAAAAGAAAAAAAAAAAAAAAAACATATTTAATACAGAAGAGGAGTTTGGCACATATAAGAGATAGGTGGGACTGACAAGACGTCTTTTAATTTTTTGTTCAAATCATATTGATAAACATTGTACTTCCGGGGTTTAAGGGGTAATTAGGAAAGAAAAGAATAAGTAAAAATATCAAAACAAAAAAAAAATAGAAAACACCAAAAATAGAAATAGGGTGGCCAGAATTCAAACAAAGAAGCAGTATTGAATACTGAAATATGACTTAAAAATCTTAGGTGAGCTAGTCCACAGTATATGGGGTATTTGTACGCCGAGAAGAGAAGTCATTGCGCTTTCGGGCCTATGGGTGTTGGTTAGAGAACTGTCCGGCTAAGTGTCGCAATGGGCTCAGAAGGGTGGGGTGACGGATCTCATAGAGTAAATACTTTAGTAAGGCGAAAAAATTGGGGAAATCTCTTTAAACTCCCTTGCTTTGGGTACGTCTTAAATCTTTAGTCATTCTGTCGGATCTACTAATTTTATAACAATATTAGCTGAAATTGAAATTTAATTTCGTTAGACATTGTTCTATCTCGCTAAGCACGATCGGAAATGAAACAAGAAATAAAGGTATACATATCCTCCAATCCTCCCAAATCAAAAAATAAAGGCTTAAATCATTCCGGGTCGAACCTGGGGCGGAGAAGAACACCGGACTGTTTTGCCCTCACGGTGACTCGAAAGTTGGTTTTAAATATTCCCAAAGGCAACAGAGTGAACCAGTGCCAGAAAGTTAAAACTGGAGAATTATTATTGGTAAAAACTAGGAAAATAAAACGATATAATTCATAAAAGAAACCAGCTCAAGGATTATGTCTTTTTTCCGAGAGAAAAAAAGTCGGAAAATTAATTTACTCAGAAGCGTCAATAACTTTCCCGTCAGGCTTAAGACTCTAACATAACAAAATTGTTTTGAGCCTCTGGGCAGGACCAGGCTAGCACGATGTTCAAAAAAATTGAGTTAGATATAAAGAATAATAACAATATCGAATACTTGAAATTTTGATAATAGAAATTTTTTATATTTTAGCATGTTTTCATGTTCTTTGATTATAAGTTTGGGTAAGTAATGCTAATAAAGGATATATAAAGTTGTCTATTAAATGAAATTTTCTGGTATAACGATAATTAATTTATGTTCTCGAATTACAGAATAGAAAAGAGAAAAAAGCTTTAACGAATAAAAACAATAGCTTAAATGGGGTTACGAAAATATGGGATCAAATTAAATAAACCTAATTATTATACCCTATTAAGGATAAAAGGATACGAGTTAGGAGGTAGATCGTACCCGCGCCTAAATAAAATGCGGAATAGGTGAACCTTGCAAATCATATCTTTATGACATATCCCAATCTACAAAAAAAATAATAAAAGCAAAAAAAAAAGAGTATAATGGGTGGCCAATCTCCGAGTTCCTTTAAAAACGGAAATGCCGCCTTAAATAAGATAATTAAGTGGTATAAAGCCTCATAGAACTTAATAACGTGGATACTGTTTGGTGGTTGGATTTTGATAGGGCAATACAATAACTATGAAAAGAAACTTCGGGCGAACTAAAAAATGAAAGTAGATGATATCATGAAAGATTAGTTTATATACTTTGATGAGATATAAATGCACAATATAGCACCAAGTAAAATAGTTATCTTGCAAGATGTATTCTTACTCAAATGATTAAAATTTTTTTGAGAGAATTTCTATCTTTTTTACTTCGTTTCACGGTATGATTTTTGGCTACATGGGAATCGTTTCGCTGTTTGGCAATTAAAGAGTTAGTTCACTTTTGTCTACAGGAAAAAATTAACCACCAATATTAATGTGTTAATTGATGATATGATGTTAATCAGGGGGATGCTTTTTCGCATTTCCGGTTTGGAGCATTGCTGGTTATTCATACAGAAATGATATGAATCTAAAACAATTTAATAAGATAAAAAAAGGCCGGGCAAGGACTATTCTGTCAGGTGAATTCAGATCATGTGCAATGAAATATTTCGAGTAGTGGGTCAGCAACAGTTGGTTAAATCTTTTTTGCCGATACTCTTTCGCGGGTCACTAAGTGTGAGGTTATATACATGGATCTTCTGTGGGAAGTGACTAGAAGTAATCCAGGTACTGAAAAGACATAGTTATTGTTGTTGTACGTTATCGGAAGATGTTTGCTGATTTGGAGACCGATTAATGTAGGGGAGAGAATGATATTCTTTAGGGGGAGTTGATCTTCATTATTTAATCATAAAGCTGCGGATGCATAGATCGTGTGGAGGATTTAGAGAGAAAGCAATGGGAGTCACACTCTTAGATAATATTAAATAAGAGGTGAAGCTGGATATCAGAAAAATTTAGGATCCGTGGGGAAAGATGGGAACAAATTGGATTACATTAGGTAAAGAACATTATCACGGCCGCAGCTCACAACCAGATCCAATCAGATAAGATAAAAAGAATAAGTAATGAAAAAATGAGTATACAAAAAACTAATATCAAAAAAATTTTCAGACAAAGATAAAATAAAAAATGCAAAAAAAAACAGGTAGATTTTGGATTTTTCGAAATAAAGGAGTCATCTGGTTAGATACACAGAGCATAAAGTGATAATAGAAAATAATATATTAGATAAAGAGAAGCAGATAGATAGAGATAACAATCCATACGTAATGTCCGGTACTGGGACTGAATAGAGATTTTAAAAAAGAAAAAGAATACTTTAAAAAAAAGGGATGTTATAATCAGCAGAAAAGAAGGCATAAAAACAATTTTGGGGAAGGACATTAAGAAGATGGGTACTTCCGATAGCAAGAAATAGGTTGTTGGGAAGTACATAATGAGGTACTACTACGGGTAAAAGAAGAAGATACAGTATTATAGAGAGAGAAATAAGGCACCAAAAGATACAGAAGTAATATTACACGAGGGAACTATTGGATCATAAGAGGAAAAAACATAATTATAGTCAACACTCACTGAATGGAATGTATTATCATGTAGTAATTTGTTATATGGAGGGATCAATAGGGGAATTAATTTTACAGAGATAAGGCTAGAAGTAAGTTGACAATATTTAATATGGAGATAACGTCGACAGGAACAGTCTAAATTCCTGCTGTTGTGTGTTGTGCCGTGAGAAATCAAGCCCGTCGCTTGGCGCGCCGTGTAAAAGCTGGCGATCTGCACGTTCATCACTGGTAGCCGTGGTTTTTTCCTCACTCGTATTCGCAGGGAAAATGTTTCGCCATAGGCTAGGGAAGATAAATATTTGTTTTGGGGTGTTTAGCTAGCTCGCGATATTCTCTCATGAGCGCACTTGGGGCTTTATTAGATAGGGGGTCACTAGCCGTTTTTCCACTTTCTGATGCTCTGGTTCCGTTTTGTTTCAGTAGATCAAGTGAATGAAGAGAAAGATGCGTGACGGCCCTTAACATTGCGTTGCAGGATGGAATAATTATAATTTGAGGAAAGAGCCACGTGGAAACGTCCATGAGTGGACGGAATGTTTTATTTTGAATGAGTAGGATGGTGTTCCCGACATTCAGGGTTGTTGTGGTTGGTGCAATATAGGGTGAATACTAATCTCCGAGACCTGGCGCTTGGAAGCAACTTGATGTGGATAATGATGAGGGGTGATTAAGGAATGACGGCCCATCGAAATACAGAACAACAGTGGCCACCCAGTGCAGATCCCGGAATGCCTTAAACCAAAGGGATCAAAGGAATGGAGTTGGAGGACAGGCCAAATGGATATTTACTCGGTATCTAGTACCAACGCCTATTCGATTAATGGAACCACATGATGGGAAACCTTGGGAAGAAAAAAAGGGAAATTGACATTAGTTGATAGATCTAATTTGGTGAAATATGTAACCTCTAATGGACACTGAGAAAGGTAAAGGTGTTAATGATCTAAATAAACAGGCATGTGGATGTATGATGTAGGGAAGAAATATTTTGTTTGACTAAAGAATAAGTGAAATTAGTATGCAGAGAACTTAGAATTAGAAGTTTATACGATATTGTTGTATTGTAAGGATTGAGTGCAATCGGTTTTGTCAAACGATTCTGCGTCGACCGTCTAACCGGGGTTCCTAGGACTCCAGATGTAGCATTACGATCTCGGGGGTTTCACCTTCAAATAATATAGAATTGGTGCCTTTTAACTGTGTACTACCGAATGATAATGGCCTGATAAGTTCAGTCGTGTATTTATAGGCTTTTTCTCTGTATAGACACCGCTGGGGGGAGAGCATCCACGATGGGTGTGTTCCTTTATGTTTAGGTTGATGCGTTGTGTTTAGAATGGTATTTTCGAAAGGAAGATCATTGGTTACGGGGATTGGGGTGTGAAAAAATGGGGACGAGGATCGAACGCGATCTAAGATGTTTAATCCGTGAGTCCTAACAGACGTTAATGGTCTCAGTGTGACTGGACGTTTTGACACCGGAGATCCCCATAGAATGACCCCCGTGCGACGAGACGAAGTTCGTATATATGTTCCTGTCCCTGGATGAGGAGAACTTGTTACGGGTATCAGAATGTAAAATCCGCGATATAGAATGAGAATGTATACGAACATAATTGACCGGAAGAGTAAGGGGGAATTAAACAGAAACGGGGAGAAAGGAGACCACCGTACCGCGCAGGTGAGCCCATGATGCAACGATGCGACTTCACATCTTCCCGGATGATGGAAGCGATTTTGGGTGTAGTCCAATTTTTGCAGGATAGAAAGGGAAATTTATAGCTTTTTGAAGTAGATTATTGAAATGATTTGGCTTCACCTGTGATATTGATGGTCAAGAGGACAGGAATTAGGTACATGACCTGAGCCCTTACCAAATTTAGCCATTTGGATTTTACCTTAGGATATGGATATTTCCTGAGACTGGAGTTTGTGGGTAGGAAGGACAATAGATTGTTTGTTTAATCCCGCCCAGTAGGAGTGTTGAAAGGACCTCCTAGATAAACCGCAGAGGGAGCGATGTGATATTGTCATGGAGGGGATAATGCCACATTAAAGGAATTTGAACCAATGTGGCCCAAGTTGTTCCTCTGAGTTTAGTATCCCAAATTAACGTTTTTCTGGGATTGGGGAGTTGAGCAGGCATGATAATCTGGTTATCTGTAGAACATGAACATAGAGTCATCTAGTCTAGAAGCTTGGAATAATACAATTTGCATACTGTCGATGATGGTTTGGCATAATCTTGCTTTCATCTGAGTAATAGTTAAAACAGCATTTTATAGAAAGGAAATGGCTTCAACAGAGATTTGTCTCTACCGCTCATTAGCTGATTTCTGTTAGCCTATAAGATTGTGTAACGCTTTGTTGCGTAATGGTTTCTCCATTAGTGAGAAGCTTACATCTAGCAAATGGCTAACAAATACACTGGAAGCTCAATTGTTTATTACTGCTTCCTTCCGTGACATTTTGTGTAATGAGGTGGTTTACATTATGGACACGATATACATAATCATTGTTTAGTTTTTAAACGCAGGTGCATCTTTTGTTAAAAGGCTAGCAGAAATTTTCTAGATGATCAAATGACATTAAACATAGAACTTTTAAATCTTGTTTGCACACTATAGTTCTTAGCTATCGGCATATATTATCGTGACAAAGTCAGCATTCAGATGTGGAAATGCTAGAGTTTAGGAAAGCATAATGATTGATATATTGCCCAGTATGAATGGCCATGTCGCTGACGGGCCATGAAGAGTGACCCCTGGTAAAGAAAGACGATCACAGGGATCTAAACAGATGTATCGAAATTTTTAGGAGTACAGATGCTATATTGTGCTTTAAAAGCAATATTAGATATACGTAGGGTGTTACATGATGTGTTTGTTTTATTCTATGCAGGGTATAAATATCTAAAAATATAAAGCTCAAATTCCTTAACCAAAACACAAAAATATGTTGCTAGAGATATCTTAGTGCTGTAGGGGATGATTCAGAGACATTACACCAATAAGATGTCTATTCGGTAACTAAGTTTATAGAAGTGTAGAGAATGAATATAGTAATTAGATATGGAAGTGTATTAGCAGTGTAAGAAAGTTGATCTAGGTTAATTCAGGAAATGTTGAAACAGATATTATATGCATTCAATAGAATGTTAAGAACGATGTGACAAAGAAGCCATTAAGATCAGCGCTAGGCGTTGATGTCGATCGAACGGTCGAATCAGAAAGAGTGTGAATAGATTTGATATGTTCAGTCCAAGATAATTGACAGGTTCGATGCCATAACACTAGTCAATGTAGTTTATTCTGCAAAAAACTACTCTCTGTATCTCCATGTCTACTTTCGAGAGTTTTTAGCTGATGCTGAGAATGCAAGATAGAAACTCAATTGATGTGATATGAAATTGAACTAGAATCAATGTTTGGGCTAATCATGATTCTTGCCTGTCAGCATAAATCTATAGGTAAAGTACTCAGACATAATAAGAGTAAGGAATATATAATAATGGCTAGATAAAATGGGTCCAATTAAATCTGCTAAGGGTTATGCTCTTCTCCCTAAAGAATTCTAAAACATGATGAGTTCTGGGTCAGCAACCCTTTTGCAAAACTAGGCACCAAATAAACACAGCAACTAACAACTTTTGGTGCATAATAATAGTAAAATAAACACTATAAGCGAGGAAAACTCGGTCTTGGTAGACTTGTATTTTGTGTTTTAATGCGTGAAATAGGCTTCATGAATTGTCATCTTGTTCTAGTTTGCAAGTCGATGAGGTGGTCATAGTAAACGTCGACGCGGATATTGTCGATCCGTATGAAGTCTGCTTCGACTTACAATGATCAGTAGATTGTTCCCTATGCTCCGAGCTCAAGTATTAATTTCTAAGAATGTTTTGACCTGTCAAGACAGTAAAAAAGCATAGACAACCATAATGAGGAGCATTATAGAGCTATAATGGCTGAACTGGATAAAAATAGAGCTATATCAGGTGTCCAGAGAGCCCAATTCATTACTGCTAGCTAGTCAGTTTTTTGAGCCATGGTTATGTTCTAGCTATTCCATAAACTGAGTTTAATAATGCACGGGAGTGCTGAATTTAGCTAACGATTTATAGTGTACTTTTAAAACATGAGTAGCTGATGAGCTTACTTTGGAGTAAAGATTAAGATATGTAATAATTATTTGATCACGTTAATTTTCTAATTAATAATAATATATAGACTTATGTGTAGACTTCTAAGTTTTTGCAGTAAAAATCATTTAGATTTTATGAAAAAATAGTATTTTTTTGATTACCGAATTTATTAAGTTATTTTTCAGTTTTGAAATTATTTATAATTATTTGAAATTATATTTAAATTTATTTATTATTACAATGTTTATATTATTATTAATTTCTTTAATAGATCACGAGCTATCATTAACGTGTTAAGTATGATCTGAGTGAGTTTACATTAATCTAAAAATGACTGAGTAGCATTCGACGAAGGCTATATAGTGAGCTGAGTTAGCGAGCTAACTATTGAACCATGATAGCTCAGAGCGATGTAATGAGCTCAAATAACACCGGAAGGAATGGATGAGATGGGAACGAAGATATAAACCAAAAGAAGATAAAAAGGATTAAACGTGAAAATGATGATATCACTCTAATATAGCTAAGACATTAAGAAACATCAGAGAAACGAATGATAGGCTTAGAATTGAAAGAATAGACATGATGTAAATATGAGATAATAAATTTTTAACATGTCAGGAATATAATGTTATCAAAGTACGAATGTGACATACAAAAACCTTAAATGACATATATAAATAGTTCTATTGGAACAAATGTGTGGTTACTATATAAGATACGAAAGGACTGAGTCCATTTATGAATCCGAATTGTGGATTAGCGAGATGCTAATTTAAGTAAGGGAATTAATTGATTTATGTTTTTTATTTTACGAAGGTAACAATTAATCCTGAAGTCGTTTAGATTAATTGGGCTATAGAAGTTATTGCATAATGAACTTTAATGGATTATATAAAAAGGAAAAATATGATTTATTTTTCAATCCGTAATCTATTTGATATAATATGACGATTAATTTTGTCGTGTGGTGGATTAATAACCATAAGATGTGAAGATAAAAACTGAAATTTTGATATTTATGTGGAGAAGTTTAAATAGTTAAACTGGTTCCATTTAATAAACAAGAACGAAGACAGCGAATAAACTAATGGTCGTGTTACGGGTAGGGCTTTCGCTTCTGTTCATCTTTTAGTTTCTTTCACTGTTTTTGTAATATGTAGATGAACTATGATAGACTTGTTTGGATCTTTTTGGCTTCTTGACATCGGGACTAGAGGATGATAGGAGTCGGATTTAGAGGTGACGCTGAATTGGTAATTAGATTTCGGGACTTAAAACGATGAGGAGAGTAGATGTTCACGACGCTAGAGGAAGACTTCCAGGCGGTGAAGCGATGGCCTAGTCGGCAAAATGTATGTCAAGACGATTGGTCATAAAGCTTTTATATCGGGGTTAATCGAGAGAGAGAAAATTTCACTGGTGTGGGAGTCAATGGAAGGAGGCGCTGTCAGTATGGATGTTTTTTCGGATTTTTTTGTACCAGATAAAATAAGCAATGAAAGAATTGGCCATACACTCCCATGTGAAATACTTTTTGTAACAAATATGTATATTATATTTATAGATAATTATTTTGTGAATGTTAGTAGAATTATTTGCAGTTTCATAGAAATCTATTTGTTTTGAGAAACTAATGGGTTGGAAAAAGGATTGGGTTTAGAAGAATGATTTTTTGGATCTTTAGAAATTATTTCATTTCAAGATCACTAAATGTGGCCGGAGAACATTTAATTAGAGATGAATCGTAAATTTGAAGGAACGGATTTACCGATGAAGTGATTTATGGTTGGCGGGAAAGTTTCGGTTTGCAAAAAGTCATGATTCACTGTTTTGGCAGAGAAATCAGATTCCGGTTGTTACAATACATTGTTGTATTCGGCTAGTTTGGACAGGAAGATTTCAGGTTGGGGGGGATAATTCGTTTAGAATAAATTTGGTTGTGAGAAATAAATTGGCTTGCGGGGGCAGAATTGAATTGTGGATAAGTTTGCGGTTTGAGGAAGAGGATTGGTTTGGATAGTATGTTGTTGGTTTGGAAAAAATGAATTGTTTTGACGGAAATAATTGCGTTGCAAAAAGTATTTGTAGAATACATTTTATGGGTGGCAGATATCATTTTGCGGTTTGAAGGAAATTCCGTTTGAAGGAAAGATTAATAAATTTAGAATGAGTTTGCGGTTGGAGGAAATGGATTTACCGGTTGGTAGGAAAAGTTTGTGTTTGGAACATTGTGATTTTGGTAGTAGAAATGAATGTATTTTTCATCTAAACTTAGAACATTAGTTCTAAGACGCATGTAGATGGTATAGTCAGTTTTTCATGCGAATGCTGTGTCGCTCCCGCTTGTACCATTTATGGTAATATAAATATGTGTCATAGTTAGCCGAAGCAATTTGACAGAGAATGCATGGATATACCAATTACATCCCTATGGTGTAGATCTCAATGTGAAAACGAGATGCAGTGTACCGTTGTGTGGTCGAGGCCCGTCTTCCACCTATATTTGTAGCCTTGGTGAGAGAGTACAAGTTCCAAGTTGACTTGGTAGCCCAGTGAAGTTCTGATGTACAAGCACCTAACTCTATATCATTCGAGAACATCAGATAGTGTCGATTTGTAACTCGATGGATTAAGTGATTCGTATTCAGTATTCAGTCGTTTGTACATCTGGAAGTGATTCATCAATGGATCATCTGGATGTTCTTAGCAGATGTACCATTGGTGGTGTCGTTTGTACATGTGAGGTGCATCTAGATGAGCATCCGGATGTAGCTGTGTCGTTGTTCATCTTTTGAACTTGCATTTGCATCATGATGCATTCAGATAAAATGATAATGGAATCGCTTTAATTAACATATCTTATTACTTAATTCATATTTATATCTTATATTATGTAGATCTTATCTCAATTATAGTACAACAAAAAATCTTTAAAATTATTATTAAAGCATTCATAAATTAATTAATGAAAATCATACAATAAATATAAACAATGACTAAGCTTTACAAATGAATTAATATTTAAATTAAATCTCAAGAATGTGTTGATAGATATGTTAATTCCAGAATAATTCTCATATTTTTAATAATACTCAACAATATATCTTCACACAAAGTTTTATAGCACTAATCCAACAATAGTTTATGAAAAATAGAGTGCATGTTGCAGTTGATTCAATCTCAATCGATGATATGAAGAAACATCACCCTAAACATCACTACGAGTTTCATACACACATAAAACTCATATCAATGTGCTTATAAGTAATGTCACAGTAAAACAAATACGTAAAACACTACATTTGTATGGAAGTCAACGTCTTCTGCGCCATCTTCCTCAATAACAGTAGACACAGTCAAGTAGTCCTACAAGCACTCTCAGCAAGCACATAACAGAGACCAACCTCAGATGTGATGATTAAAAACATCATGTGATCTTCAATCTGTATATCTGCGGTCCCATGGAAACATAAAATACTATCTGTCACATACTTCCTACATGAGGAGGAACAGACTCACACCGTAACGTGGTTCTAATAACTTGTAAAGATAAGATAGCAATCAGCATAGGATTTCATGAAGACAAAAATTTAAGCTAGAAGTATGATAACATCTGCAATGACCTTTCTATACTTCAAGCATTTAGAGACCTGAATACAATAGGCCAAAACTGATCCTATTTGGCATATCATTTCGTGCATAGACTGGACAGTAATGACTAACTACAGAAAGAGGACAAACTATCTCTAAGTATAAGCAGAGCATGCACAGTGGTGCACATTTCATCAGAATGCGTAGATTGCGCATGTGCACTGTACCTAAATACTTTTTCAGAGATGAGAAAATAAAAAACTGTATCATATGATCTAAGTAAACAACCAAAGATGATGTTCACTGCAACTAAGCGATCACAATTAAAAGCAGACTCATCTAGATTGCATGACCCAAACTCAAACACCGACAAGTTATGGAACATCCCAGCATTGTACAACACGAGTGTAACAAAGCTTGCAGATTTCACATCAAACATGAGAAAACATTGACTTCTACACAAGCTGATACATACACACATAGGACGGATAGGAAGAGATCAATACAAAAGAACGAGGCTAGAATATAAAGACACAAACCATGGAAGAGAGGTATAGCACGTTAATCTCACACAAATTTCACCATGTAACATGCTAAGGTCTAATCTGCTCGCAGTCACCAACCAGCGACTCTCCACACGAACAGCACAATACGAAACAATCAGAACTTATGATTCAAATCTACGAAACGCCAAAAGTGGATATAGATCTAGGACTCTACTGTTCAAAGAGATATAGATATTCAACACATAAAGCACAAAAATTTAGATGCCATAGACTTACGAGAGAGAGAGAGAGAGAGAGAAGAGAAGAGAGATGGAGACGGAGAGAGAGAGAGAGGAGAGAGAAGAACGGAAGAGAGAGAGAGAGGATGATCCTGAGAGAGAGGAGAGTGCGTGAAGAGAGAGCGGTCACCGGAGAGAGAGGATCGCCAGAGAGAGAGGCTGAGAGGTCGCCGGATTGAGAGAGAGAGAGATTGAGGAGAGAGAGATAGCTCGCGAAGAGAGAGATCCTGAGAGAGGAGGAGACTCGCGGAGAGAGAGGTCGCGGATCGAGAGAAGTCATCCAGAGGAGAGAGTCGGACCGAAGAGTCGCGGAGAGAGTCGCGGAGAGAGTCGCCGGAGAGATCATTGAAAATGAGGACCGTCAGAGAGATAACCGTAGTGAGAGATGAGAGTGAATTCTTAGTATTAGGTTATGTGTAGCTGATATTTCCGTCATTAGCTGTTTTGACTGTATCATGTGCAGTTGGATGTATGCGTGAAGATCAGCAGGTTTTTTTTAATACAGCTGAGTTTGTCGAAACTCACCCAGATGATCCAACCGATTGTATCAGATAAGTCACATAACGAACACGATATTCACCTTCACAGACTGGATCAGTTGAACGAAGTAACGAAGTAGCACCTAAGTGGTGTTTGTCTCTTGCGCTCTATTTAGTGTATCCAACGAGGTGATTCATCCCGAGTCGTGAATGGATTTCATTCTCAATTGCGTTCAAATGTACATGAGACTAATACGGTAGCGTCTAGATCAAGCAATAATTCATGTGATACAGATCATCTCATTTGATAATAGTGTGTAATCGAACCTGTGATGCATTTCAAATGGTGAATGATATTGAAGATTAGACGAAGACAGAAAATTGTGACTCGGAGTGGGTAGGTCATGAGTAGCAGCACAATCTTTAAAACACGTTGTGTCTTTGAATCAATAATATGTGATAGATGCTTGAAATAAAATAAAAAAGAAATTCAAAGAATCACAGAGTAATCTCGAAATGTACAAAATATTGAGGTAAAACCGTTGACCTAGACTGCAATACGTATCTTCTAACGTCACAAATATATATCTTTTTTTTAAATTTAATTATTTATTTGAATTTCCTAAAGTTGACTTTTAGTCAAAAACCTGTACACAACCAGTTAGTTAAACCGTTAATCTCCATTTATTATTCAAACTCAACAAACCGCTTCAATGTTCAAACAAAGAACACCACCAAACTTTTGCCATAAATCATTTTTAGTTTATCGAAGCAGTTTAAACGGTAAGAAAAAGTAAAATTTCCACAAATAACTTGTGAGGAAAGAGTGCTCTTTGATATGGTTCAACGCTCTTTTCACATTAAAAGAGTGACATCGATAACTCTCAGACAAGACAAAAGGTAAAGGGAAGAAGCATCATCAGATCCCAGAGTTACATTCCCAAAACAAGAAGATGCAAACAAACATCTTTACATGTCTGTGTATGCTGTTTCGCAAGAGAGAGCGAGACACACATATATATATATAGAGAGAAACATATGTGGAGAAGAAACCTGTAAAGCTAAGATCAATGCATTGGATGCCTCGGTGATCTGGGACGAACTGGCGTCTTCGAAGGGACTCACCCTGAGAAAAAAAAACAAGCCTCATCACCAACAACGAAACAAAAAAATCTCAAGAAGAGTATATTAAGAGACTGGTTCTGTTGTTTTCTCTAACCTTATAGGTAAAGAACCTAGAACAACTCCACTGCAGTTGAGAGCTGCTATCGCGCTTTCTGCCTGTTGTAAGAGAAACGAAGATAGAGAATACTCATGTTGTGCACTAAGCACTCAGAAAGTCAACAGAAAGAGAGTAGGAAGCATAATTAATGTGCTTACCATCATGAACTCTACAAAAGCAATACGAGTTGAGTGTTGATAATCTCCAAGGAGCCTCAGACGACAAACCTGTTATTAAAAACAAACATCTAATTAGTTATTTTCCCTGTTAGAGCAAACAAAAGCAAAATCAAGACCTGCTCACCTCTCCACAGAATGATTCGAAGAAGATCTTCACGTCTGATTGAGTCACCTTGTATATATTTAAAAAGAAAATGTGTGAAAGGGAGATGAGTTAAAGCTTATGCATGAAAAGAAGAAACAATTCTAGGGAGTCACCTTCTTGTCTATGTTAGTGCAATAGATAGTTCTTGCACACATCTCTCGCTCATCTTCAGTCTGCAACAACAACAACAAAAAAATCATTTTCTGAGTCTCAAAACGTCAGAGACTTTGCATAGTAAAAAAGAAAACCTTTACCCTGGGCAAGAAAGTCGGGTTAACGGGTGCAATAGCTGTTTTAGACGGCAGGACTTTCACAGGATAGAAGCCCAACATGGTCCCCGATAAATTCAGAGCAGTCATGGCACCCTCTATAACAAACAGATACCAGAAAACTTAAAACCATATCGACTAATTTTACAGTATACTCCCAAAAAAATATGACTGAAGTGAGTACCTTCATCAGTGAATTCAATGAAAGCAAACCGAAGTACTGAGTTTGGGTCACCACATATGCGGCAATCAACAACCTACTTATAACCAAAACACACAAACCCCAATGACTTGAGTTTTTTTTGGTGTTTTAAAAAGAGAGATTCAAGAAGATAAACCTGTCCACAGCTAACAAACAAACCAGCAAGCTGCTCTTCAGTGACCTAACATACGCTCAAAACACACAAGAAAAAGATGAGAAAAGTCTTGAGGACAATCAAAGACTTAGAGATAAAAAGGGTTTAATTTTTCCAACCTGTTGATCGAGATCAGAGACATAGACGGTCCTTCGGATGACATCATCTCGCTGAGCCATGCTTGTTCGAGCATTCATCCTCCGTTTCCCCTTGACCAAAACTCTTCTTCTGCATCACACGCACACACAGAGTCAAAACGAATCATATGGCTATGGATATAAAGATAGTTTCAGGAAACAAAGGATAAACTTTTTGAAGACCCACAACGAACTGAGAAAAACCCATCAAACAACAATAAACCAAAGATGACAAAACTGAAGAGATACAATTGAAGCAAAACCGGTGAGTCATACCCGTCGGAAACCGCCGTTCTCGTTACCGTAGCCGTTGACGGGGACATTTTCCGGCACCAGTGAAGCCATTGTTGGGGAAAAAGGAGCCAGCAGAGGGGAGGAAACCACCGTTAGCACCAGGCTGTTTAGTGAGCGAGGGAGGAACAAACTCTGCAGCCATGGGGTTGAGCTTAGAGAAAAGCTCCTGGAGCTCCCTCATCTCACGTTTGTAGCTCTCCCCCACCATCTGATCCGTCGGATCCCGCCGGATTGGGATCCGATCTTGCTGTAGAGACCTCCCTGATCGTCGCGGAGAATCTGACCGCCAAGCTCGTTCCTGCTCTGATCACCGGAATCTTGACTTGTGGGAGAAGAGGTCGGCTGGGTCACGGGCGCCTGAATCAGTTGCGACTCCACTCTCAACAACCGCCATGATCAACAAAAAATCTGAAAATTTTGAAGGAATCGGCGATCGGTTCACGATTTGAGGAGACAAGGAGAGGAATCAGCATAAGGTGCTCTCTCCAAGGAGAAAAAGAAGAGAGAGAGAGAACAAAATGAGTTATTACCAGAGGATTGTTGTTAATAAATGTATTTGATCATTACTAATTAAGTAAGGATTTGTTTAGAAACTTTTTTCTTACTGCCTTGTTTCTTTTACCACAGTGAAAAAAGCGTACCGGAGTGAGAGTTCACTTTCATTATGTCTGCTCTTTTCCCAGTCAAGTTTTCGGACCTCAGCTAGATTGTAGGGACCTAAAAACCATTATATGATTCAGAATAAATACTTGTTTTTTTTTACTTTTTGACTTTTGTAAAGAGAACTACTTCATTTGATAACCCGAACTTATCTATTTATAATAGTTATCTTTTTTTTTAACTAGAAAATTTGTTTTAAAATTAGAACATTTATTAACTTCTCAATTGGACATCACTACAATTTAATCAAGCAAAAAATCATCGGTCACATATCCAAGTTGTGGACACAACTCTGAAGCCTTCCATCATCATACCCGCACCAACTTAATTCGTAACGGAGCAGAACATTCCACTCTCTTCTAGTTTGAACAATTGTAGACTTTTAAGCACGCATAATACATTGTTACAAATGTCAGATTTGTAATTACAGCCGCTTCAAATGTCAGAGATGTAGAGCCGTGACTACCATATTACAAAAAAGGTCTTTGCGTCAGGCCCCATCAATATATTAACATTTTGGGGCCTCTATTTTTACATAAGTTTGGTTTAATATAGTTTGTTTTTAGAACTGTTTCTAATGTTATGTCTCAAATTTGTTTTTTTTTTGCTTAATTGTTCTTTTCCTTTATGAATTTAGGCATTTTAAAAAAATAAAACTGAGTTATATTCCATGGTTCATTACACATTTGGTTTGAATTAAGTTTTAAAACAAAAAGTATAACAATTTATATTAATAAAACTCAAGTTTTTAAATTTTACCTTAAGCCCCTATTAACCTTCGCACGGCACTGCAGAGATGGTTCAAAACCCTGCACAAAAAGGAAATGAATAACACCACTACCATTTATCAAGGACAAATGTCGTTGTTGGATATGTTATCTAAACATAAGGAGCCATCGTCAAATAAACAAGAGGCAGAGACAACCCGATCACTAGACTCTAAATGCACACCTCCAAGAACCAAAGAGAGGTCCAATATTGACTGGTGAAACACGAATCCAAAAGCAAGACAAAGAAGCCTCAAAATATGAAGAACGAGAACCAAAACCCTCATATCAAAGTCGACGCTTTCGAAAGAGTGAAAGAGAGAAAGAGATGACAAGAGAGCTCGGGGCAGAGAGAAGGAGAAGGTAAGAAGGCCGAGTAAGCAACATACGTCGTAGCCATAGACGACTACACGTTACCCCACGTCGGACACTAGAGCAAAACCACCACCACACAGCTGAGATTAGAACTGCACGTGCCACGAGTAATTGAATCTCCAGAGTTACCTTTAACGAAGACGAAAAAAACCTTGATCAAGACGCCTCGATACGAGAAGCTACAACACTCGCCGCCACTTCACCCCTCAAATTTTCCACCCCTCAGATCGTCCACTGGAAGTTATATTGATAGACAAATAAATATTACAAGAACTTAACAACATAAGACGACGGGTTTAATAAACTCCCAGAAAAAAAAGTCAGGCAAAACCTGGAGTCCAAAACTGCCGGAATAAGAAAAATCCCCATAACCAAGTAGTAATCACAAAACCAATATTAAGTAAACAGAAATCAAATCATAGATCAAACAACTAGACACCCTATGAATAGACGAAAAACTGTAAGCAAAAAAATAGAAAGAGGAAAACACCATTGTCCATTGGGGTTATAACACGAATCTCATTATATTTCTCCCTTCAAACATGCAAGAGGACCCACGAGATAAACCAAAAGGAAAACTAAATAAGGGCGGCGAAGAAGAGAGCTTGTTTTACCTTGCCACCTTTCCACGACCTGATGCATGAAGAGCCAAAGCTACAAATCCTATAATTTGAGCAAAAAAAAATCAGAAGCCAGAGGCAGAGACTGATGTGCTCAAATTAACCGTAAGGAACTCTCTCAAATCAAAGATAGATTATAATACTTGAGTATTGCATCCACATAGACTTGATATTTCACACAATAGACTTTAGTTTCGGTTTAAGGCAAGGCAAAAGAGTAAAGTGCAATAAACAAAACAGTAAATATCTAGAACACTGTAAGAGATAATAATGAAGCACTATATCTAAGGATTTATCAGTCAAGAGATTCAAAACTACAATCAAGGATGCTAAGGATTTTATAGGTTCAGTTCTAGAACTTGAATTCAATAAGAAAGATATCTAGATCTCGCTACAAGTCTAATCATATGTGTAAATCCTATTTCCAGCTCTCGCATGCAAACAAGAAATAATGTCGGTTGATACTTCTTTAGACATGAATTAACGCTCAGATCAATAATGTTCAAACTAAATCCTAGACCAACTCTCGTTATGTGCCTAGGTATCTAATACACTCATGATTTCACGTTCCATTAATCAATTGCCTCTCAATCAAGGATTAAGAATGAATTTGAAACAAGATAAAATCATATATTGAAACAACTTCTGGCATTACCGGAAGGATCGAAACCACATTCATTGGGCCGACAATTTTCTGAGTAGGTAGAACTATTGGAAGTAAATGGAAAAAGAACACCTAGTATGATCAAAGAAACTAGCATATTGGTCACTAAATATATAGAAATTGGTGCAAATTCTAAAACAAGATAATATTCATTCAAAGGAGTACTATAAAGTTGAATTTTACATTCTGGAGACGACAAACAATAGAGACTGGATCTTCTTTGAGGATCTAAGTTTTCACAATCTATCCATCCTTTGGTGATAGATCTGAAGAAGAAACTGGATGATCATTGTTGTCTGGTTCTTGGATCTATGACTCTCACTTTCGGATCCTTCTCATACTCGTAATGTTTGCCCTTGGATTTTCTTCTTGGTTTTTTATGTGACAAACGATTGATCAATCCATAAGGTTCAATCAGTTTTACAATCTGCTTCACTCTGTTTCGAATTCCCTCTTCTCCGCAAATCATATCTGCAATGAGATCTATTGTTGTTTCCTGATTGATCATATGGAATCATACAAAGATATTAATCGTCTCATTGAAGAGGATGACGAGAAACCAATCTAGTCGTCAGATAAAGCCAATGAAAATATCATACGTGAGTATAGCTTTTATCTTATTGGCAAGATTCTTAACCAAAAAAAAACATAATGTACATCGAATCATTGTTACAATGCCCGAGCAATGGGGTATGACAAAGAAGATTACGGCATGTGATCTAGGGAATGATCACTTTATCTTCAATTTTGATAATTAAGAAGACCTCAACTTGGTTTTAAGCCGTGGACCTTTTCACCATAACTTTTTTATTTTGTTCTGGTGCGATGGGAACCGATTATTGTGGATGACTACCCTTTAGTGGTTCCCTTTTGGATTCATATTCAGGTTATTCTTCTAAATCCCTGCATGAAACTAAACCTCAAATCTATTGGTGATAAAATCGTAAATGTGGACCTACGAGATTCTTCAAAAGGAAAAATAAAAGTCGATATTGACTCAAACAAACCATTAAAGTTTACACGGAAGCTGCAGAGGCGATCTGGAAAAGATATCACAGATAACCTGCATTATGAAAAGATGTTCAAACATTGTACTGTTTGTGGTCTTATGACACATGAGAACTCAGAATGTCAATAAAAGTTTTGGCAATGGCAAATGGTCCTCATGGGAGAGAGACGGTGTTTGATCAATTTCATATGGATTCATATAATCCTAGAGGTACATTGATGCCGAACAAACAAAATGTGAGAAGTTCTAAGGATGTGTTCAAGTGTGGTCATAAAGGGAGGTTCCTCAAGATCAAATAGTGAGATCCCAAGTTATCAAAATCGGCTACATCGATATAGTCACTTTTCTCGTGTTGTGGTCTCAGGTGGTTTGAAACGTAACAATGCTAAATCGTTCACAGGTCAAGACAAAAATCCTTAGCTCTCGAGAGGGAACATACACACTTTTTACTTCTATGTTAGAAAGAATACCTTAGAAAAGAGCGTTCATAGAAGGACAAGACCTATAAGCCTTTAAGATAGGGGAGGATAATGTGAGAGCTTCAGGGCCATAATCGATTATGGACTCAGCTCATATGGCTATTAAGCCATTGCTTAAGTAAGTAAATTCCTCATCTTCTAAGGAGGCAAGTACCTCGTTGTCGAAACTCTTAAAATCTCAGATAGCTGACGTTAATGTAACGTTTAGACTAGCTTCAAAGCATAATGAGGTTAACCTTGATCTCAAATGGTTTTCAGCTGAGAATCTTATTCCCCCTTCCGGTGGCAATAAAAAAAAAGGGCATTGAATGCGGAGGATAAACATGAGGACGAAGATATGCATGATGAGGTTACTGGTAATGAGTTCATGCTATTACAAGATGATGATCTTTTTGGGTTGACGAGCTCAAAGAAATGGAGTATAACAACGGGGTTTACCTAGAGATAAACAGAGAAAATGCTATTAAAGAGCGTCATAACCCAATTTTTATGATTGAGGCTGGACCGGCAGCTGATAATGACTCAGACCAAAAGGCTTCTTCAAGGAGTGTGGCTCACTCTCTCTTTCAAGTTGATACAAAAAAGCTCATATGGAGTCTATTCGCAGAGCCTCTCCAAGAATATGCGATAACATCTTTAGTCCAAGGTATTGGTGGTGGCTGAGGAAAAAGGGTCCAACAACAAGGCCGAGCAACAAGGAAATAGAAGATTGGATTTAATGCTCAGAAGAAAGGTACGGCGGATGTCAAAGATCTGCCAAAACCTTTACCAATGAAGACAATCAGTTAGAACTGTCGAGGGATTGGGAACAAACTCACATTTTGACGCCTTACGAAGATGTATCAGAAGCATCGCCCATGACAGCTTTTCCTTTCTGAAAATGAATAATGGTAAGCTGATATTGCAAAATATTCAGGCCCACCTAGGATTTTGAGAAGTTTTTTACCGTTGAGCTTCTTGGCCAAAGCGGTGGTTTAGCTTTATTTTTATGGATTACTTGCACGTTGATGTTATATTTTCTAATAATTAGTTGATTGATGTAGCTGCAGTCGTTGATGGAATAAAATCTACGTTACATTTGTTTATGGCGACCCTGTATTAGAATGCAAGGAGTTAGTTTGGGAACATCTTACACATTTTGAACAATAAAAGATGAACAGTGGTTCATGATTGGCGATTTTAACGAAATAACCGGACAAGATGAAAAGAAGAAGGGAGAAGACGAACTGACATATCTTTCCTTCCCTTCAAACAAATGATAAGTGAATGTGGGATGTTGGAGTTTCATTGTTCTGGAAATCAGCTATCTTGGGTCGGTAAGAGAGGGATAAATACGGTAAGATGTCGTCTTGATCGTGCATTAGGAAACGAAAATTGGCATGAAAATTTTCCACACTCTTCGGTTAAGTACCTTTGCCTTTGGGTCTCGGATCATCATCCAGTCCCAGCTAACATCCTTTCTAAGCCATTTTAAGCAAAGAAAAAAAAATTGATAAAATATGGATGGATAGTGATGAGATACGACAAGCGATTCAGGATGGATGGAACTCTCCCGAGCTCCCGTCTGATGCAAATATCTCAGCACATATTACATGTTGTAGGAAAAGCTCTAAGCCAATGGAGGAGGCAAAATATGTGAACTCAAATAAGCATGTTGAGGAGCTAAAATAAAAGGTGGAGGCCTATGTACTTGGATGATAAATGTGACCATGGAGAGGCTGAAATTGGCGCTGACAAAACTTTCTGATGCTCTTAAGACGAAGGAAATGTTTTAGAGGCAAAGAGTAGAGTTCTATGGTTAAGAGAGGGAGATATGACCTCAAAATTTTTCCACAACCTAACAAGCGAAAAACATGATCACATGTTTACAAGACTCACAAGGGAATACTATGAAGGATGAGGAGGGACTAGTAGTCATTGCTACTAGTTATTTTCTATCCCTTTTTGAGACATTTAATCCATTAGCATTGGATGAGGCTCTGGGAAACATCTCATCGGTGATCACTCATGCTATGAATCACGAATTAACAGCTCCGATTACAAAATGGAAAATCAAACTTGCCCTTTTTGTGATGCATCCAAAGAAAGCACCAGGGCCTGATGGTATGAGCGCTTTATTTTACCAAAAGTTTTTGGATATAGTTAAGGAAGACTTGACTCGTATGGTCAATGAGTTCCTATTCAACGACATTGTTGTGCTAGGACTAAATGACACTAACATTTGCCTCATTCCGAAAAGAAAGACCTACTGAAATGGCTCAGTTTCGACCTATAAGCTTATGCAACATGAGCTATAAGATAGTCTAGAAGGTCTTATTCTAGAGACTTAAGAAGGTTTTTTCTGATCGAATATCTGAAACCCAATCAGCCATTGTTGCGGGTAGACAGATTATAGATAACATAATGATCGCCCAAGAAATGTTTCATGTGATGAGAACAAAACCTGGCGAAAAACAAAAGCGGATGGCCACAAAACTGGCATGAGCAAAGCATAAGACCGAATGGAATGTACTTTCATCAAAAGGTTCTTAGAGAAAATGGGATTCTCTAATACTTAGATAGGATGGATTATGTGATTTGTATCATCTATGAAGTATCAGGTCCTGATGAATGGTCAGCTAAGAGGAAATATTGTCCCCCAATAGGGACCTGCGTCAAGGAGATCTTTTGTCTCCTTTCATCTTTATCTTATGCATGGAAGCACTTGTTAGCCTTCTAAATCATGTAGAGACTCAGGGAAAGATAATGGGAATGCGCGTTTCTCGCGCAAACACCTCGGTAACTCACTTGTTATTTGTTGATGATAGCTTGTTCTTTTGTAAGGCAGAGCCCCGTGAATGTTATGAAGTTATGGAAGTTTTTAAGGGCTATGGAAAATCCTCGGGTGAAGTGTATTAACTTTGAGAAGTCATCACTTCTCTTTGAGAAAACGTTCCCTGGAAACATGAAAAAATAGATAAAGGATATCATGTCTATTGTTAATGAGGCTATGGGGGGGGGGGGGGGGGGGGGGATTGGTACTTATCTGTGAATCATGGAGTACATTTGCGGGTCAAAATACAAGCTTTCGCATTCTTTAAGGATAGGCTTGTTCATAGGATCAATGGCTGGTCGGCCTATTGCTGACACATGGAGGCAAGGAAATCTTGATAAAGGCAATCGCATTAGCATTACCGTCGTATGTTATGTCTTGCTTTCTTCTCCCCTTAAATATTTGTGAAAAACTGGCCAGCGCAATTGCTCGATTCTGGTGGAGCTCGAATTCAGTGAAGCAAGGTATGCACTGGGCGACTTGGGATAAACTTTGTATTCCAAAATATGAAGGGGGAATCACATTCAGACTGATTTATGAATTTAACTTGGCTTTGTTGGAAAAAATACTATGAGATTAGTTCAATTCCTTAATTCTCTCCTTTTGAGAGTATTGCAAGGAAGGTATTACCGGCAGAGCACACCTTTACGGGCGACATATGCATATTCCCCATCTTATGTGTGGGACAAGTTTTATGGCAACTATACCTCGTTTGATGCTAGGGAATCAGTCAGAAATTACATTTAGTTTACCAAAATACGTGTTTGGAAAGACCCCTAGATTCCCACAATCCCGGCTAGAACAACTAAAGCAATTAACTCGATGATTTATCCATGAATGACTGTGAGCGAACTTCATGGATCTCCAAAACTGTGGAATGTGCAAAAACTGGATAACCTTATTATTAAGCCAATCTCATAGAGACGACATGTAAAAAATGGAGCTATACTCAAAACGGGATGTATATTGGGTTGCAAGGGAACATATTCTTCGGGAACATGAGGAAAGGGGAACCAAGTACTAATAGGTTAAAGGCTTTTTCCTGGAAAATAAACGCCCCACAAAAGATTTGGCATCTTATATGGAAGCTAGTGTCAGTACGTAGCGGTACAATGAAATCTAACAAGACTCCATATGCGTTGTGCAACCACTGTCTTGGATGTGAAAAAGCGTGATGGATTAGTCAACCACACCATTTTTGAATGCCAATCTGCTTTGCAATCTTGGGCCCTCGTTTCGACACCATCGTGTCCGAGAAACATTTCCAACATCGAGCGTTTTTACAAACTGGAGTATATGTTTGGTTGAAGAATGAGATTGGAGATTCGGACCTATATAAGGATCTTTACCCGTGGATTATTTGGTGCGTATGGATGGTTTCGAAACGACAAGTTATTCATAGGAAGAGACCCACTAGAGTTTATTAGACATCATGAGACCGAATGCAATGATTGGTTTGAAGCAAACAACCTTTACGGGCGACATATGCATATTCCCCATCTTATGTGTGGACAAGTTTATGGCAACTATACCTCGTTTGATGCTAGGAATCAGTCAGAAAGTACATTTAGTTTACCAAATACGTGTTTGGAAAGACCCTAGATTCCCACAATCCCGGCTAGAACAACTAAAGCAATTAACTCGATGATTTATCCATGAATGACTGTGAGCGAACTTCATGGATCTCCAACAACTGTGAAATGTGCAAAAACTGGATAACCTTATTATTAAGCCAATCTCATAGAGACGACATGTAAAAATGGAGCTATACTCAAAACGGGATGTATATTGGGTTGCAAGGAACATATTCTATCGGAACATGAGGAAAGGGAACCAAGTACTAATAGGTTAAAGGCTTTTTCCTGGAAAATAAACGCCCCACAAAAGATTTGGCATCTTATATGGAAGCTAGTGTCAGTACGTAGCGGTTACATGAAATCTAACAAGACTCCATAATGCGTTGTTGCAACCACTGTCTTGGATGTGAAAAGCGTGATGGATTAGTCAACCACACCATTTTTGAATGCCAATTCTGCTTTGCAATCTTGGGCCCTCGTTTCGACACCATCGTGTCCGAGAACATTTCCAACATCGAGCGTTTTACAAACTTGGAGTATATGTTCTGGTTGAAGAATGAGATTGGAGATTCGGACCTATATAAGGATCTTTACCCGTGGATTATTTGGTGCGTATGGATGGTTCGAAACGACAAGTTATTCATAGGAAGAGACCCACTAGAGTTTATTAGACATCATGAGACCGAATGCAATGATTGGTTTGAAGCAAACAACCCCCCCCCCCCCCCACAAAGGCGCGAATCAAAATACACATCAACAAATGAGTACACAAGTATTTAAGCTTGCAAAAAATTGTTTGGTGGATCGATCATGAACAGCTGAAGCAAACCACAATGGTTATGGTTGGGTTTGGAGGATGGATTAGGAAATAAGCAACTCTTAGGGTTGAAAAACAAAGAAAATTGTATGTCTTCTTTGCACTCAGAAATGGAGGCATTGCTCTGGACAATGGAGAGCATGCTACAAAACACTGACTACTAACATTTCAGGACAGAATGCAAAAACATATTGTCAATATTCAGGATCCCAAAAGATTGGGCCGAGTTTCTCCATGGGGCTAGGGGATTTTGCTTTGCTGAAGAGAAGATTTCCATACTTTAAGATCTCTTACATACTAAAAGTGCAAAATCAGACTGCAAACTGTTTAGCTAGGATTGCTCGAAATTTCTATCTTGATTTATCTTTTGTTGGTTGTTCTATTCCGGTATGGATTCCACCACCTCAAGTTTGAGTAATAGAATAGCATATTGATGTTTTAAAAAAAGTTGAATGCATAAGCAAACGAAATAACATGAGTTCTCCGAAAACAAAATCCCACAAGAAGAAAATTAAACCCACACAATTTTAGTTCAAGATAATACCGAAAACAAAGGAATAAAACATAATCCGCAACTAGAACACGATAATCAACACCCACATGCACACAACCATATGATGAATCAATGTATTTATCCTTGAAAAGTAGAGGATGTGATCTAGATATATCGCCTCCCTCGGCTTGTTGAACGATATCATTCACTTCTAGTAACCAAGAATTCTCAACATGGACCTATCGCTGCCGCCTATGGTCTGTCAAACGATAGCATCCACCACTTGTAACCAAGAGCCAAGACTTCATAGCTTGACAAGAAGTACCTTTATACGATCCACACATCTTTCAGATATGATTGTGACACACTCAACTACGGGCACTACTTACCTAGATAGAAGTCCAATACCAATCTCTAGAAGCGACAAAGCCTCGCCGATCGTAACCCACGTTAAGCAGCTGAGGACAGAAGAGAAATCTGCTAGAGAAACAATAAAACACCAAGCAAAGAGATATTGAGAGTCTGACCAATAAAACCAAAACTAACCAAACCACTCTTAACATTAGACAAAACCAAATGGCTATATAAACTTGATAAAAACAGATAATTAAAAAATTTTGATCCACGTGAAGAACAATAAGCCAAAACAAAGCTCACAAAAATCGGAGGGAAGAACCACATGACTCGCTTATCCACAGTCCAAAAACGACTTGATTCAGTCCGAGGACCAAAGAAAGGTGTTTCACGCTCACACGCCTACACGAAGGAAGGAAAGCGGATAAATATGTGCCATCTGAAAAGGAAGCCACTAGCAGAATAGACAGAGAGTCAACGCCGCATAATCACTTCTTCATATCTGGATCCAACACGCCTACATCGAAGCGCAGCTCAACCGGCGGACTGTCGCTTCATCTAATAACAAGGAGACCGAAGACTTTACAAAGAAAAAAAAACACTATAACAGGTTCAACAGCGTGGCTCGAAAGCCAAAATATGCTGGTCGAAGAACACCAACAAAGTCTTCTTCGAGGAGAGAAGATAAAATGTGTGATGGAGAGAGAAAAAAGGAATTTAGGCTGGAATGGTTGAGACTCACAAAGGCCTGACACATTAGCATCCCTCTATCTCACCCTTTAGCTTAAAAAATGTGTTAACAATTGAACTTTTTTTGATATGATAATGATGCATATTAAATCTTTTCGTCTCCTCTATAATATATAAACCAGGTCAAAGTGATATCAGTGTTGATCCTTCCAACGAAGTTCCCAATTATTCGTCTTTATATGTCTAATCATGTTCATTCGTTTGATGGAAATCTTTTCGACTCCCTTTTTATGCAAATGTAACGTTCTAAGTTTCAATCTCTCACTGAGTGAAATTTGGATCCGTACTCTGAAAATGATACGACCTAAATTATGATGAATCTTAAGATGTCACTTTATTTGATTTCATTCAAGGTATCTGCTAGTGAGTAAAGTCTATCGGTGGTGTGAAGTTGGTCTTCAAATTCCAGTTAAGCATCTTCCTCCCTCTCTTCGGTATCCAAATATTTCAGTGGTTCATATTTTAAAAACGTAGAACCGTATTATTGCATTTTCGTAAAGCTTAACATCTTCTTCCTCCGATGAAGGTTTTTCATTCCAGCTATGGAGGCTCTCAATAGAGCTCCTCCAAGAAATTTTTTATGGTAAAGCAAGATGGGTTTCAACAAGAACAATTATGCTCTTAACGCCATCTTAATTTGTAATCCTGGTTGATATGAAGTGCGCTTTATCGTATGGAAGCTTTATTGATCCTATAGTTATCTTTCAGCAAAAGTTTTTCACTGTGATTATAGCATATAATTTTATTTGTCTTTTTGTTTTCTTTTTTCAGGCAAAATTTTTGGTGTTCAAAACTTTTTTGGTTTAGGGAGAGTTCAGGTGATATGCCGTTGGAGTCACCTGAAATAAACTGAAAGATTTGGGTTAAATACAGGAAATTCGAGTCAACCTATTGAAAATTACTTTAAACATGTGAATTTTGTAGATGTGTTCTGAAGAATGGTTTTAGTGATATACAGACTCATAATAATGACGACAAAGCTACATATGAATCATGAAAAAGAACGGAGAAAACTATGGCTTACGCTCACACATGTCTTTTCTTTTAACAATAGAAAATCTGAAATCATTTGACTGTATAATGTCTAATGAATTTAGGAATTCGCAGGAAATGTCAAGTTTTAAGCGCATTAGCGATTAAGCATCATGGTTTTCTATTAAACGAAACAAAGTTATTTTGGTCATCTTTTTTTTAAGATTTATTTTTGTGACAAAAACTTTAGAAAAGTCTATTTGAGATATTTGCCCATAAATATTTGTGGTTAATATGCACCTTTTGCAATCTCTACATGATATGAAAATTTAGAGCCATTTTGTCTCAATTCCTTGGGTATTAACGTTCAGATTTAACTCAAAATCCTAGCCTTAAAGATTTGCTACTAACCAAGTCACAATAATGCTTCACTTTTTCTTACTCCTTGATATTCTCTCATACGAAAATTCAATTCGAGTGGAATTGTAGTTTACATCATAACTATAAATTCTTTACGTATGACTTCAAAATTAATCTCCAGAACATGTTTATGCTTCATTTAGGAGTCAGATTTACAAAAGGTATATTTTGTAAAGAGATAATAGAGAGAGAGAGAGAGAGAGAGCAGGAGTTATTCAATCTCTTTTTACCTTCGATATATATGATCTCCTTGAGGTTGAAAAAGCTTTCAACCATGCATACACATAACTATAAGTTGATGGAAGTCCTGAGCAATAGAGGTTCAAGCAAACAATTAGTTGGACCAGAGCCGTGCTTACAGTGAGATGTAAAAGGCATTTGCCTCAGCCCGCAAAGAACATAGATATTTTAGGGCCCCAAATGCGACTCATTCAGAGTACAATTGTTAAGATTCTTTGGTAATAGGAAGTGTTGACCTTTGAACAAAAAAAAATAGGATGTGTTGACGTGAGTTCAACCCTCACATAGCTCCATTTTTGCATATATGACTATATATTTTCTAATTACTTTTATTACATTTTCTAAATTTTTAATAATCTTAATAGTGTTATTTAAGAGCTGTCTTCCATCTTCGTTTCTATATACCACATTATTTCTTCTGTGATTTATATTTGTTTTTATTCATAAAAAATCTGTTAGCAAGCAAAATATTTAGGTAAGAAATTTTATTAACATTTAGATTTTATCTTTTTGTTAAACTTAATTTTAAAATTTAACTTTTAGATACTTTTATAATTGTAAAAGAATAGATATTTAATTTTTCATATGCCTCTCATTGTTCTCGCACGGCAGTGAGTTGGTTTATGCATCTATTTCTTATTTGATTGTTATCTTTTCCCCAAAATATTTGGCTTCATGTTACATATATTAACGTTTGACAAAACATGCGTACATAAAAAACGAACGGTAGGGGATCAAATAAGTGGCCAAGCAAGTTTTGAAATTTAATGAAATATAAAAAAAAATCTTTATGTTTTATTTACTTTATGATATTATAGTTTTCTTTTTAGGCTTTACTAAAGCCAAATCTATCACTTAGAATATCTCCGGGCATTATTTGAGTAGTGATTTATTATATGTCATCACTCAGTTATTTTCATAAAAAATTATGACAGATTATATTAGAAAAGATGACATGGTTTAAGACAAAATGTGAAACAGAAAATTACATTTAATGTTCATTTCTATTTTGGTAAACTTTTTAAAATATAATAATAACTCATGAAATATTATTAAAATAAATAAATTTAAATAAAATATTAAATAATATAATAATAGTAATATAAAATATTTTAAAATTTTCAAAGTATTATTTTAGTCTATTTTTATAATCCTACAATTCTATTACTAAACAAGATTCTTAAAACTTTAAACAATCGTTTTTAAAATTGTAACCTTTTAGTCAATACTATTAGTTTCTTTTTGATATTTACAAAATTTAGAAATTCTGTTTAGTTTTATTTTATAATTATAAAAAATTATATCATTTTCTATAATTTTATACATTTGATTTAATATATCTTAACTCAAAGAAATAAATGAAAATTAATCTAAGATTATAATTTTAAAAAATATTAAATATTATTCTTAAATATAATTTAAAATATATATTTTTATATTAGTTTTATATTTAAATAAAACAAATTTCTATTAAAATATTTATATAAAATAAAAAATTAATAAAATTAATAAAATTTATTTAAATATTAATTTAATTTTAAATAAAATTATCTCTGCATATTGTGCAGGAAAAATACCTAGTAATACAATAAACAGAGTTTGGTTTTAAATACATTCTATTATGTGATGAGATTCCTGGCAAACTCTTTAAATAAATTTAGAGAGGTTATTAAATAAAATATCTGGTAAAATTTGGGATTTAGTTGGCTCATTAAGAACATGGTATCCAGATACATGATGGAAAACATACCTTTTGAAAGCCATTCATTTTTTTGTGTACAAATTATTATATAAGAATGTAAAAAATACTCAACCCAATTAAAAATACCAAAATTACTGATCAAAAATTTATAAAATATAATTAATAGATATGCAAAACAATTTTATGATATTCATAAAGTAGCAATTAATATTTTGAAAAAAATACTAATACTTAAGAAAAAACCCTGTGTGTATACATGGGGGTTTCATCTAGTTGACACAAAGTTTGGAGACTATAAAAGTATAATAAAACTCTACTTGGGGATTAATAGTGTTGGGGATGGGACTTACTGATAGACTGAAATTTTATAAATAAAATTTGAATTTAAATACAGAGAACTCTATGTTGTAATAAGAATGATTTGTAAAACTCTCAAACGTTACCTAAAATTCAAAACATCAGTTTTCGGTGATCTTTATAGCATCTATACAACCTGCCTCACAAAAGGAAACATGACAATATAAAAGTACTCAGTGGAATGTTTAGTACTGCCTACAAGAACAATCAATACAATCAAATTTACAAATTCCATTTGAACAATTTATCAATTCATTTCCATCATTTTTTACGTAATTATTTTCTTATTACTTAATTATTTTCTTTATTACTTAACCATTTTATACACGTTCATCGACGCAACCGTTGTTCAATTGAAGCTCCACCAACTTGACTATTAACACAACCCAAAGGTTCATCCTCCTGAAGGTCCACATACTCGACAGTTCTTACAATCGAAGGCCACTGACCTGACTATCACACAGCATGAAAGTACACATACTCAATTGGTCATACGATCAAAATTCCACAAACTGTTAATCCACACAACTTGAAGGTCCATCGCGACACGTTGTACTATCATGGCCAAAGCAAACAACCGACCCGAAGGTCCATCATAGCCAAAAGTAACATAAACGACCAATGTCAAAACATGATCGTAATATCAAACATACTCCAAAAACCAGGACATATTTTCCTTATTTAATCTTGTTCATCTAATCTCGTACTTTCTTTATTTATTTTTATTTTCATTTATCATGCCACTTTTGTTTAAGATCAATTTCTTATTTTTCACAAAAATGTACCAATTTAATCATATATTTATCGCATAAATCTGCCATTCAACACCCTAAGAACACGAAGAAGATTTTTTGATTCTTGAAGAATTAGTTACAGAGAATGAAATAAACACTTTACTTAAGCTTATAAACTCGAATATAAAAAACATCATAAATGATGTCTTGCTTAGTCGAAAATACGATGATGTTAAGTTAGTATCCTTGACTACACATTCAACTTAAAATTATAAGGATAACAACGTCTTGCTTATTTTCTTCATAAAATCTCAACAGAAACTCCGATTGCGATGAAACGAAAGACATTTCAAACTAGATTCAAAGGAGGAGAACATGATGGGAGCTTCATGGGCAAAAAAAAGAGCTTGGAGGGAGATGGGACACTCTGAAAATCTTGGAGGGTGATGAGGAGAGCCTGAGGAGCGATGAGGAAGAGTGAGGATCCTGGAGGGTGATGAGGAGAGCCTGAGGAGCGATGAGGAATCTTCATGGTCGATGAGGATTCTTCATGGGTGATCACGAATCTTCGTGGGCGTTTAGGAAGCTTTGTGGGCGTTTAGGAGCCTTGAAGGGAGATTACAAAGCTTGATGGGCAATAATGAGGCTTCGTGGGCGATAAGGAAGCTTGAAGGGAGATCACGAAGCTTGACGGACTATCACAAGGATTTGTGGGCGATGAGGAAGCTTGATGGGAGATCATGAGGCTTCGTTGGCGATGAGGAAGCTTGACGGGCGATCACGAATCTTGATGGGCGATCACGATGCTTTGTGGGCGATGAGGAAGCTTTACAGGAAATCACTCAAGCTTGAAGGGCTATCACGCCTTATTTAATCTTTTGCATCTAATCTCTCACTTCCTTTATTTAGTTCTATTTTCGTAATATTTTCATTTATGATGCCGCTTTTGATTAAGATTAATTTC
This sequence comes from Moricandia arvensis, assembly GCA_905132765.1. Lineage (NCBI taxonomy): Eukaryota > Viridiplantae > Streptophyta > Magnoliopsida > Brassicales > Brassicaceae > Moricandia > Moricandia arvensis. The sequence continues at coordinate 14,162 of CAJHQP010004583.1, read as the reverse complement.
TTATTTTTCACATAAACGTACCAAATTAATCATACATTTATCGCATAAAATCTACCATTCAACACCCTAAGAACACGAAGAAGGTTTTTTGATTCTTGAAGAATTACTTTCATAGAATGAAATAAACATCTTACTTAAGTGTATAAACTCGAATATAAACAACGTCATAAATAATGTCTTGCTTAATCAAAAATACGGTGGTGTTAAGTTAACCATCCCTTGACTAGACGTTCGACTTAAAATTTTATGGAAAACAACATCTTCCTTATTTTCTTCATAAAATCTCAATAGAAACTCCGATTGCGATGAAATGAAAGACATTTTGAACAAGATTCAAAGGAGGAGAACATGATGGGAGCTTCATGAGCAATGAAGAGAGCTTGGAGGGAGATAAGACACTCCGAAAATCTTGGAAGGCGATGAAGAGAGCCTGAGGGGCGATGAGGAAGAGTGAGGATCTTGGAGGGCGATGAGGAGAGCCTGAGGAGCGATAAGGAATCTTCATGGTCGATGAGGATGCTTCATGGGTGATCATGAATCTTTGTGGGCGTTTAGGAAGCTTTGTGGGCGTTTAGGAGCCTTGACAGGCGATCATTAAGCTTGATGGGAGATAACGAGGCTTCTTGGGCGATGAGGAAGCTTTGAAGGGAGAACATGAAGCTTGACGAGCGATCACAAGGCTTCGTGGGCGATGAGGAAGCTTGACGGAGATCACTCAAGCTTGAAGGGTTAGCACTCAAGCATCAAGGGCTATTACACTAAGATTCGTGGGCGATTAATCGAGCTAGAAGGGCAATGAGAAAGAGTAAGGGGCTTGGAGGGCGGTGAGGCAGAGAGAGGAGAGAGGGGAAGTGGGTCCCATGAGTGGTTAAACCTTCTCATGTTATCATCTTATCCCTTGATCGCTTCGTACACTTTTGGAAACTTCTCGTTTGTTTTACTCGTCATTTCTTGCAAAAATCTTCCCAAAAAATGTTTTTCGAGTATCTCACGTTTGGATCAAAAAAATTTTATGTCCAGGATGAAATATACAAAGTTTGTTCTCGTAACTTTAATCAAATAGGTTTGGCTTATGCAGTGTAGTTTCTTCGACATTTCCAGCTCATATTTGCTTAAGGTATAATTACTAGGAGGATTTTAGCCATTGTATTTTTTCTGTGACCGATTTTTACCCCAACACCGTCCACATATGATGCTAGCAAGATATGCACCTTTCACAACCAAAAAAGCCACTCTACAGAAGAATGTCTAGTTGTGCTAAGAAATAAGAACAACAAACTAGAAGAAAATGACAATGAATCCGAAAAGAAGGAGCCATAGTGATGCCGAGAAATGATCCCAAAGAAAAAATCACTTCCAACAAAAGAAATCAACAAGTCAAAGAGGATTCGCCGAGCTTACCTCCCCCAGCCCACAAGAACAGAATTGATATGATTCAATGGAGGAGCTTATCGACACCAAAAAAACACGATGAATCCATTCAGAGTAGCTTCTAAAGACACACTATTCAACGACGCTGCTGCTCATGTGGACGTACCAATAACAATCTGACTCCCTGTAACAAAAACATAAATATTGATCTTGTCTCGGCCTCTTACGCCAATAAGACGACAATTGCACGACGCCTTGAGAAGGTCTCCAAGCAGATTCGTGCTTGACAAATGTTCAAATTCAAAGAACTACTCAAAAAAATCATCGATTGCCCAACACTAAAGAAGAGCACGTACCACGGAACATGTCGATGTCTCACGACTCCAAAATATCTGGGTGCGCAAGGTACTTCCCACCGAAGAAGTGACCCATCGAAAAGGGGATGTTACCCACCGAAAAAGTGAATGAAGTTCATCTATGGGGGCTGAGAACAACATCAAAATCCTAGAATCGATCACCGGTTCTTATCACAAAATAACCTTTCACGAGAACGAGACAGGCAACCTCGAAAAACCACATGACAATGATCTGATAATACGCACAGACGTTGGGGGATGCGAGCTCTCACAAGTGATGATCGACACCGGGAACTCTGTCAGCGTCCTTTTATGACGCCTTCGGAAGAATGTGTTACAACAAATCTCTATTACAACAAGAGCTGACACCACTAATTGTTTTTTTCCGGTGAAACGACCTACTCTCTCGGATAAATCAAACTGGTAGTAGCTGCATGAGACATTTGGAGGATTTTTGAGTTCATCGTAATAGATTGACATGCCCCATTTAATGATATACTCGTGTAATAATCCTCACGACCAGATAAGATTATGGTTGAGAAAAATACCGCTCGATGGGTTTGGAGATGGTCCGGCCATAATCAAAATAAAATCAAGCAAGTAAGTTAATACTCGACGGAACTGTCTAGTGGTCTAATGACTATCTTATGATAGTTCTTGTTGAGTGTTTGATGATCAGGTTGTGTATTAAATATTATGGTCGAGTGTATATTTAGCTGAACGAGATTTTCCTAGAGAAAGACTTGAGCCGAAGGACAAGAAATATTTTGGTTAAATAATTGTTCAGAATTACCGAGCAGCTTTCTAAATAATTCTGACCCGTCATGTACTTCGCCTTCTCAACTGTTTGATCAGTAACCAAGTCACATGCCATGCACCTTCATGTTTGCTTGCTTCTGTAGTAATTGGCACATGAAAGTCACAAGCTGCATGTCTGCTTGCTTGCTTCCTTGCTGAACCAGAACCTGTGAGAAGCACACGACTGAGTTAAGATTTCTTCAGGTGAAGGAAAGGAAAGCAGTTTGGCTGCTGGGAGTGATGAAGCAGCTCTCCACATATCCACTCTCAGCCCTGCTTTGTGTTAAGTAAACCCTGAGCTGAAGAAACTCTATATGGTATAAAATACCATCATCTCTCCTCCTGGACGTCCTGTTACTGCAAGAAAAACCAGAGAAAAATTCAAAGAGAAAATTTCAGAGAAATTCTGTGAGAAAATTCATGAAAATTACAAGAAAAATCAGAGAAGTGAAGTGAGCTTGGACGATCCTTTCCCACCCTTTTGTGACAAGAACCAGTTTTTTTTGTGTATTTTTAAAGTTGAATGTTTGGCATCCTGAAATGGAGAAACACCCAAGTTCTTCAGCCTTTGATTTTATCGGTAATAACATAAGGACTTGATGAGAATAGTTTACTTAAGCTTCAGTTTTTGTTAGGTAACCAAAACGAGTTTTTCTGTTTCTGATCTTAAACTTATCATTGATATCTTGTTCTGATCAGGTTAGACGTGTGTTCAGCTTGAAGATTATAGCAACTGTATGAGAAAAACCGGTAAGCTTTAGCTTCGAGTTCAGAACAGTTTTGTTTGGAACTAATTGACTGATTTGTTAAGCTTATTATCTTGGATCAGTTGTTTACACCATTTCATGGTTTAGTGTCATTTAGTTTTGGATTAAATCAATCTCATGGAACCGTTAGCTAAACTGATATAATCTGATTGGATTTAATCCAAAATGAATTAACTTTGTCCTAAACCGAACTATTAGGAGCTGATCATATTCGAACACAACTGATCTTACCATACTGATTTCTACTTGAACTGGACTGATGAACCTTATATCCAACGGTTCTATGTTTGTCTCAGTTGTCTGAATATATTGACTTACCAGCCAGATCATGCCTTGTTCTCATTCTACTTTGGGAATTATCAGCAAGTTATGAACATTTAGCTTGAGCTCGATTCTAGTCTTCCTTGACCAATCTCATAGATTTAAAGTTGAGTCTAGATAGATGAATGATGAGTTATGAATTAGTGTTGTTTGAGTAAAATAAATGATTATGGTTGATAGATAAGTAAGTCTCTTGGACTATATTAAACTGTGAAGTTTTTACTTATTATAAACACTTAAGAATATTATGAGTTATTATTTGAGGTTTATCCCGAGCCTTATTACTTGTTCTCAAGTACTAATATATAAGTATGAATCATGTGAAATCTTATTGTATACTCACTCTCCCTAAAGTTCCCGCATTACCGTGAATTGGTCCTGCAATATGGAACAAGGTCACGAAGACACGATGATGGGGTCGCACCCTGGAGACCGTGTAACTGCATGCAGCATTAGATGTTCGATCTTCAAATATCTGATTGAGATGATGGTTATATTTATTTTCCCCCCTAGGCTTGGTTAGCCTTTGTGGTCTATCGAGTCTAGTATATATATTGTATTTATATATGAGTGAATGGCGGGTGATATGGACGTGATGTTTAAGATAGGATTCACATCGATGGAATGATAGGCCTTATATATATAATAATTATGGAATATATTTCCACTGCATTCAAATGGTCTCAACTGCTCGGGATACTATTAATATGTGTTGGGGGTGCGGGATTAGACTCACTGAGTAAAATAGTTACTCATGACTCATTTGTGATGCTGGTAACCAGTAGGCGGGAGACCTTTACTCTAGGACGGGAAGAAACATCATTAGCAAGCGGTAGTTTTATTATCCTTGCAAAATAGTTTTGATATATTCTATGTATAAAGTTTGTTGACCGAAAACCTCAAGGTTAATCTTTAACATTTTGTAAGATGCTTTTGAAAGAATATTATATAATGTATTAAAAAATGTTTCTTTAAGTACGAGTTTCCATATGATATTAGTCCATGTCCGGACGAACTAATTATTGGGTATTACTCAGTCGGGTTGAAAAGCTTTGGGTTGTACCTAATAGGATATGTGTACTTAGGCGATTGGCCTAAGGTACCTGGATCTGTTCCGGGAACTTCGGGTTAATCGTTGAGGAACACGTTGTGGCCTCTCGGTTTGGTTTAAGTTACTAGTGATTGGCTGTTCATGTTCTTGTTTGCTTGTTGCACGGCTGGTCGAGTCAACTTGTACTTAGACCTGATCAGGGGTGTCACACTCGGTAAGTTCCTGACTTTACATCATGAAGGTGGTACTACAAATTACCACCAATTCTTGAAGTACCCTGGCCCATAAAGGAGTCGAGACTATCCACAAAAGCCAAAAAGATCGGGGAAATGTTACTAGGCCAGCTTCAAAAACATCGAAACCTCTTCCACACAGTCACTCCGCTTACCATAATTTAAACTGCCCTGGAACCCAATATGTTGACCTATTCCATATGGAAAGAAGGACATACACCTTTGTGTAAAGAATCCAGGATTCCAAAATCAAACGGAAAAATAATCAAACTACGTTAAGGCTTGATCCTCGAAGAGGGTATTTAGCCAGCTCGAATCCGAGCACAACCACCCCTTTCGAACAAATACTACATGTTAAACGAGAAAAGGAATTACCTTTTTAAAAGAGAGGTCAAAATTCAAGTCCCCATTCGCAAATTTCCCAAATATGGAGCCAACCACTCAATAAGGCTTTTAACGCGCTTCTATATTTCTCCTCGAAAATCGATTCACTCACCCTATAAAAATCCCAGAGAACAGCAAAACATCGTTACCATAAAAAGATCACCATGAGCTTCTCTGAATCCATTATGCATCCCGAAAATCTGTTGACATAGGCACCCAGGCATCCAGCCTTGCCATCTATTAGACTGCCACCTCCTCCTACGTGCATCGACTTTAGTGGCTCATTAAGCATAGAAAAGAAGGAGGCATACGAGAAACTGCCCACATTGCATGAAGGAAATCTCCATCTACATCCTTAATCATATAGGCGGCGACCTACAACTTTAAGAGCCCCTTATGGAACGAATCCACGACTATCTCATCAACAAACTGAAGTTTGGAAGACGCTTTTCCCAGTCAAGGGTTCGACAAGTCGAAATCAGAGAAGGAAACAAAAATCGAGTAAATTTGTAGCCTTTGCCAAAACAAAATTATTGGTTCCTAAGCACCAACACCTAAGTAATAAAATTCAAGTTTTAATTGAACCATTATCTCACATGATATTGCCAACAACAGGAGGACTCGATTAACAACTAATCTATGGCCCTGATCAAGCCTATGGACATAGTCGACCCCCCCCCCCCATTCTGCTACAATCATGTCATCCTATCAAGAATGACATTAGCATAATCTCAAGTTGGTATCAACTAACTTAGTGTATGCTCTGATGTATTAACATCGAGTCCGAACTAGTCCATGATTCGGAAAAATATATCAAACAACATCATCAACTTTTTATAGGAGACAACATAAAACATGAATCGAGTAGGCATGATCAACTCTGCTATCGATCGATGCTCAGGGATACAGCCCCTTGTGCATCTAATTTCTGACCTGCTGCATTACATAAATAACCCTTAGGGTCATGATGGTCTCCATTCCCATCCCTAGTCAGAATAAGTGCCGCAACCATCTCTACTTGCCGGTTACTATCGATCGATGGTAGAGTAGAAGTGTCGATCGATGTTCGTCCAAGAATGGTGTCGATTGACGTTGAAGTGTTGTTATCGATCAATGCTAGACGTTTCTCTCAGCGGATGGTGCGTTCAATAGTATTGGGTCTAAGAAAAGTAAGTCTTTTTCCGTGTTGCTCCTGGTACTACTCTGCATGTACCTGAAAGACGAGGAAAAATTTATGTAATTAACTAAAACAGAAAATAAAAACTAGACTAAACCTATTAATCAAGTCTAATGGCGATCCTCGCTCCCCGACAACGGCGCCAAATTTGATGTAGATTTTATTATGCACTCTCAAATTAAACCTTATAAGCTACTTTTTACTTTCTCAAATAAGAGTTCAGTTGTAGTAATTAGTGATCGAATCCACATGGGAGCATGGGCACACAACAGACTATAGATGTTTAGATTAAGCCTAGGCAAATAGTTTATTAAAGAAGTAATAGTAGACAAGTAAGCAGGTGATTGGTTTGATAACATTAAGATGAAATAGCTAGGTCTAGGGATTTATCAATCAATAGATTCAAAACACAAATCAAGGATGTTAAGTGTTTATAGATAAAACTTCTAGAACTCAAATTCAATAAGCAAGTAATCCAACTCTCGCATGCAGTTACTAATTAGATGCCTAAGTTCTATGTTCCATCTCTTGCATGCAAACAAAGATCGAGCTTCGATCGATACCAATACTTGGGTATCGATCGATACTACCTTAGACAAGCATTAACACACATATCGATAATGTTCAAGCTAGATTCTAGAACAACTCTCTTATGCGCCTAGATATCTAATCCACACAGGGCTCGGGTTCCGTTAATTAATTGCACTCTCGTGCTTCTCAACTTTCCTATGATTTAGGTTCAAGCAATCAGTCACACTCTCATGCTATTCCACTACTATAGATCCTAGTATTACAAGTCACCCTGGTGTAGAGATCTATAGATAACATAGCAATCCTATGACTATCAGTTTGACATTAAGAACATGAAATCCCTAAACCTAACAAGATGATTACTTAGACATGGAAACAATAACACAAATAGTAATCTGAATAAATAATAGATATATAAATCAATATAGAACCAAATGATTTCCAAGAAATATCTAAAGGAGAATTGATCTTTTCTCCAAAACTTAAGACAATGAATAAAATAAAGCTTAGCCGTCAACAATGGCGTAGAAAACTATATAAATTGGGTCTAAACTCGTGCAGGAGTATTCTGGTAACTTGCCATGAAATTTGGGCTTAAGTCGGCAATAAAAAAAGTCCAGTTTATCTTCTGGGATCACCTTCTATCGATGGTAAGGCTGTGCCGTCGATCGACACTCATTCATCCCCTCGACAGCTTCCTCTCACGAGGAAGACAGACCACTTCTTAGTAAATCGGGCATAACTATAAATCTAACCGTCTGATGGACCTCAAACCAATGGAATTGGAAAGGTAACTCAAAGCTCTATCTTCGATCAAGATATCAGCTCAATTCACTGTGGGAAGGTCTCCATCCATAGCTAAACATCTGACGCATCTGCGCAGTTCTGCATCTCTAAAAGCTCTAGAATCACCAAAGTTCTCCAGAACGTACATGAACCTGAAAAGACTCTAAAACATACTCCAAATACATATAATAAACTAACAATAGGGCTGATATCATGGCACAATAGTGGTAAATATCAGGCCCTATCAATTAATTTGATTGTTAATTGTTTAGAATATTCATACTCTCCTAGAACAATAAACACACTCATGTTAGTAGTTGACAAAAAAATATGACTTAGGGTAAACCGAGTGGCAAGCCTTCATTTATCTATTTATAATTCTTATATTTCATTGTAATCATTAAGTTGGCTATAATAAACTCTTCTTCACTATACTTGGTTACTCAAATATCTATTATGGTTTACTAAAGTCTTCTAATCTCAAAATCTCTTGTTACTTGAATCTCTTTCGCCTCATCACTATATCAATCCCCAATCTCTTCATACTCTTACTTTTTCACGGTTCCTCATACTTCATCAGTCTCTCATCCTTCATTCCATTCAGGCTCAACCGCATCCATCATCACACTCCATCAAGTCTCATCCACCTTCATCAATCTCCTTTCGGTTTGTTCATCACTCGAGCATCATCATCTTGTTATTCTTACAGTGAAGACACACCACCAGCCACCAGATGCAGATTTCACTGGAAAACTTTAGTGATAAGCTTGAGGATTTTTTCTAAAGAGAGAAACTTCGTGAACAATTTAAAATAATTTAAATAATATATTAAAATTTCAATGAACTGTATCAGATTTTAAAAGTTATGATACATCATACATGATTTACAAATATTAAATTTAATATTAGATTTTAAAATATAATTTAGAATCATTACTTTAAAACACCAGTTTAATGTTATAACTTCTTTAAAGTGGTATTTGATAAATTAATTTTAAAATCCAGTTTTGTGTTAAATTTTTGATTCAATGATTTTTAATAAATTAAAACATGTGTAAACCATCTATATTATTAAAACTGAAGTACAAATGGAGATTGTTTGGAAACATGGGATAACAGTATTAAAACAAATATAGAACAATGAATAATAGTATTAATTGTTTTAACCTTAATAGGCTTTTTATTAATCATATCTTATTTTGCATAATATAGATTTTGTCTATTATTTACTAAAAATAAATATTTCAATATGATAGATAGATTATGAAAAATATATGGCACATCTTCCAGTTATATACACGTAATTAAATGATCATATTTACATCTTACAACATGATTTGTAACTATAGTGATATAAATTCATTATATGGTGAAAATATAAAATATAGAACACTTAAATAAAAACATAAATATAAGTTTATAAAAATAATAAATTAATACTCCTTATACAATTACATTAAAAAGGATAACACATCTAAAATATATAATGGTCATATAAAAAATATAAATTAATATATATATATATATAAACCAACACCCGCACAATGCGCGAATGGAGCTCTAATATAGTATTATAATCTTAGTATCACTATTTTGCTAGAGGTTTTATAGTACTTGTTGAGTAAAAATAAAGGGTGTTAGATCTTCTTGCATACTTTATACCAACAAAAGGAATGTTTAAAAATGAACTAACATAATATGCAGTGTATAGACAAAATAATCCATTAAAAAGGTGAAAGTTCAGACAAAAATGTATGGGAAAGTTTTAGTTTTACCACAAGTTTGATATCACTTTTCAAATTTACTATTAATGAAAGACTATTTTAAAAAATATTCTAAGTTTATGATGAAAATAAATTAAACTGGTTTTTTCTAAATATTTATAAAACATTTATAAATTCAACCTCACCCCTTAACACTAAGCTCTAACAATAATCACTAATGTGTAAACCTAAATGTTAATATAATTTTTATTGATTGTATTTTTGAAAAGTAGTAATTAACTTGTGGTATTCTTAACAATTTCTCAAAATGTATTTATATTATTAAAGTTGAAGTATCTTTATAAATATCCCATGATTTTCTTCAATAATTACAAGTGTGTCAATTACCATTTAACATTTATCCTAAATAGTTATTAAAATCATTTTTGAAATACATTTTTACTCCCAAAAACGTTTAACATCTTAATTAATATCAGATCCACTTAATCTTAAATATATTTTGTTCCCTAACTATATGCTTATGTTAGGCAAGTAAATCGCTCAATATATACTTTAATTATAACAAAACAGTTATAAAGAAAATTGGAAAAATAGAATGCTCTCAACTTGAGTATCCCACTAAGATTCTATATATTAAAAGAGAAGTCACTTTGCCACATGTTACTCATACAGAGCTTCTTAGAAGAATTTGAGACATTTGATTGGTCGATTTTTTGGAATTTTTTTATCATTTTTTTAATTCATCGATCCCACTATAATAGGAAAGTACCATTGAATACTAATTGCAAGAGAAAACATAATTTAATGACCAATTAACATCACTTTCCAAATGACTTACATAATTAGTTAATAAATTACTTGCGCAAGAATATTAGTTAATACATGTAATAATTAGTTTCCTTATAACAAATAAATTACTTGCACAAGAATATTTGTTAATACATGTAATAATTAGTTTCATTATTACAAATAAATAATGTGCGCAAGAATAATAATATCATATGAATATCATTTTATGAAAATACCAATTTAATATCTTTCCTTTAAACGCTTTCATTATTTATTGTATGAATATTATCTTTGGCGTCATTAATCTGAGAACATTCACTTTGTATATATTGGTGAATCTCGATGTCTTTACACCCACACATTCTTCTCTTTTGATCGCACAATGGGTTATTTGCTCTTCTCCTACACGTTGCTATGCTGTGGTTGTTTATCATCGTGTTTGGTTGGGAAAAAACGGTGCTGCTTTGGCTTTTAATATCACCAACTGGGGAATTGCAATCTCTCAGATCGTTTATGTGATTGGTTGGTGTAACGAAGGCTGACTGGTTTATCTTGGTTGGCTTTTAAAGAGATTTGGGACTTTGTTAGACTCTCCATTGCATCCGCTGTTATGATTTGTCTTGAAATATGGTATATGATGAGTATCATCATCCTTACTGGTCGTCTTGACAATGTTGTTATCTCTGTTGATTCTCTTTCTATATGGTGAGTTTCAGGTCTTGTTATTGCTTCTTTGTATTACTCTTTTAACATTTCTCATGCTTTTCGCTTTTTGTTTGTTTTTTATGTTTCAGCATGAATCTCAATGGGCCTGAGGCAATGTTGTTCATTGGAATAAACGCAGCTATAAGGTACACAAATATTTAAACAAAAAAACTTCGGGTCTATGTATAAACTTTTCACGTGTCTACTTTTGTATTTTTATTAGTGTCGTGTCTCCAATGAGCTTGGCTTAGGTCGTCCATGAGCAGCGAAATACTATGTCTATGTCACAGTATTCGAAGTCTCTCCTCATTGGTCTTGTCTTTATGGTGGCTATGACCATTGGCGGAGACCATTTTGATATCATCTTCACAAACAGCGAAGTACTACAACGGGCCAGTGTCTAAGCTAGTTTATCTTCTTGGTATAACCATGGTTCTTAACAACGTGCAGCCAGTTATTTCTGGTAAACAAAATATATCTTTTTCCATCAAAACCAAACCAGAGTTTTTCATTACATCATAATTGTCGTCTGGTTTGTTTAGGTGTGGCTATTGGAGGTGGTTGGCAAGGTTTAGTGGCTTATATCAACTTGGGTTGTTACTAAATTTTTGGCCTTCCCTTTGGGTATCTTCTTGGGTACAAAGCAAACTTGGAGTATTGATAAGTGAATTTTATAGGAAAACATGAATCTATTGAAAGTAGTGAAACTTTCAAGTAGTTTATTAAAGTGTTAATAATAATGTGTTCAGGGACTATGGGCTGGAATGATAGCAGGAACAACACTTCAAACGTTTACTGATATTTGTTTTGCACAAGACAAACTAGAATAAAGAGGTAAGAACTTAATCAAAAGAGACAAAACAATAATAGCCTGTGTAATGAAAACTTGAGATCGGTTAGAATGCACCATAAATTTATGTAATGAAAACTACTGTGATGTAACAGGTGGAAGAGACGGTCGAACGTATGAAGAAATGGGGAGGGAGTGAAACAACATCAAAGGAAGTTATCGCGTGATTATTGTGGTTTTGTCTTTTATTGCATTGGTGTTTTTTGTATTGGTACTAGCCAGTAACTGTATTAGGCTGTTGGAAAAAAACTATTCAACTGTGCTTTTGTTAAATACACACACACAAGTTAATATAAGTAATAATTATAACAAATAAATTACTTGCGCAAGAATATTAGTTAATACATGTAATAATTAGTTGTCTTATTACAAATAAATAATGTGCGTAAGAATAATCATATCATATGAATATCATTTTATGAAAATACCAATTTAATATCTTCTTTTAAACGCTTTCTTTATTTATTGTATGAATATTATCTTGGTGTCATTAATCTGAGAACATTCACTTTGTATATATATAATAGGTGAATCTCGATGTCTTTACACCCACACATTTTTCTCTTTTGATCGCACAATGGCAATGGTGCGAGCCAAGAAAAATATTGTTTTCTTTTCTTTGAGAATTAAAACCACGTAAAAATACGTCGCGTATTGAAGTTAGGATTATCCGGTTGTGGAGAAACTACAACAAAGAATCAGGCAACACCATTGAAATGATTTTTGTTGATAAAGAAGTAAGTCACACCCTATTTTTTCTTTACCAGAACTATTCCCTAAAGGCAAGTCAGTCAACTATTCTTAACCGAAACTATTCTATTTATGCTTTTGTCGTAAACCATCATCTTTTCGTATGCTAATCAATCATAGGGATAAGAATTCATGATGTTGTCTACAAATACAGTTTTCCATGAATAGTTGCGTAGGCACCGAGGTACGTAATTGCTCTATCTATTTTTCCGCCCAATGAAATTCTTTATAAAACTATATAAACTCGTTACAATTATATTTATTTTGCAAATTTGCCAAATGGTAGTGATGAGTATGAAATGATCAGATAGTATATCATGCCTATCAGTTTCTGACTATAATCTGATCATAGGTCATGTCACGTTTAAATATTTTTTCTGTCTTCAATAAAGAATAGAAATAATAATATATTTCAGAATTATCGTAACACGTCCACACGTTTCTTACAAAATTAAGATACATTTATTTTTGCAGGTTCTCTAATGCGAAAGTTGCTTTTCATTATCGCAGAGTATTCATTACTTGATCACGTACTTCATACTTGATATAATTTATATGGATATACTTTTATTTTATTATATTCTTCTTTAATAAGTCTCAGCATAAACTTTCGATAAAAATAAACGATAATAATCTAATTTTTACCTAACATAAAGATTTACAACACAAGTATAAATCACAATTCTAACTTTAGTGATAATATAAAATGATGTACTTCTAAACAATAATATACAGAAACTATTAATTCCAGATTGGAAATAAAAAATACTCTATCTTCACACATTCACAATCCTGATTTGCGATGATTGCCAATTAATGCATACCGGAACGACTACTCTCTGGGATACTGAACGTTACTATGTGATCTCATCTCTCTGCCTGCTAACAATATCGTAGTACCAACATATTATCATGTGGTCTGATACTTCTCCAACAACACCGGTGATCTTATCTCTCTCTTTTCTTTTGCCATATAAAAACTTCCCGTTACTGCTAAAACTTGTACTCGCTCTAATCCATAATCTTTGGAAGATCTGTTTACTGCACCGCCACGAGGCCATGCGCGGCCGGTCACCTAGTTAATTTACATTATTGGTCTCTATTAGCAATTTAACTATTGTTAATATCATATTAATACATTTAAATTATCTAAAATAAAACTATATAATCATTTATATTATATTTTCTTAATATAACTTATGTCAAGTAAAAAAACGTGAATAGAAAAAGGCTAAAAGTACACGGTACCTAGACTATATCAACTTCTATCTATCTTACGGTTCTATCCGGCCTTCTCTCACCGCTTCGCTCTTCCTCCTCTTCACATAGCGCAATTTTCTAATCTTCTTCTCTGACACTGTCGCATTAAATCCATCGTCTGTGTTTCCTATGTCGTCTTTTCTCTTGTCTTCTCTCCTCTTCTTATCATGCACTATGTTTACTTGTCATCGTTTTGTTCTTCATGCCGTCTTTGACTCTATTCGGCTCAATTCTTTTGCTCTTTGTCATCAGTTTCACACAATTCAACAAATCTTAACTGATTCTTCATCGACAATAGTATGCGTTTCA
>CAJHQP010004582.1:0-53882 GCA_905132765.1 Moricandia arvensis | reverse complement strand
ATTGACACTCATCTATACTACTTTGATTAGGATAGAGTAAAATCCTTATCAGTACTCTCCCAACAGAACAGAACAGAGCTGTTGAAATATTAAGTAGATTGGCTCTTAACAAAGTTAGAAGCATCTTAGAGTGAGAGTGATTTGGGACAAAGGTTCTGGAAAAAGTAGTTTCTATTAAGGACAAAAAGGTCGTATATTGAAAGGGATTCTAATCAGTATATAAGATAGATGAACAATCCATTTATTATAATTTAATTGACTCATTTATCTTATATATTGCTTAGACTCCTTTTCAATTTCCGATGGTGGGAATCTGCAGTACCAGATTTATTAGGTATGACAGCTTGGTGTATGAGTATTCAATCCACAAAATACTACTCCGTACATTACAATAGTTTTTATATGGTTAAAACCTAATCACATCATATGAAAAATGAAAGAAAAAAACTCTTGTCATTTGCGCAATTCCCATTTGATATTGTTCATCTTCATCATCCTCTTCCTGATGAGAATTCATTTTCGCTTCATCAGCGGTTTTCGCTCCACCTTTAACGTGTTCTTGATCGTTTTCTGAGGCTTGTCTATTGGCTGCTGAGTATTGTTGAATCACAAGAACGGAAGCATGCATTGTGAAGCTTGATGAAGCTAATGTATCGCCTATAGTACCCAAGTCCGGACTACTACTCCAATCTGTCAAACCTGCAGTCACAGGTGTTTCTACTTTGTACCCTCTTCCCACTATGTAAATATCGAAAGATTGGTTATCTTCCATTTCTCTAATCGCTTCGATCGTTCTGGACCATCCTTAACCACTTTCTCTGTATAAGTCACTGAAGATCATTCATAGTCTTGAAGTTAAACTCGTAGATGTACTCTTCATCTTCTTCTGTCTCCTTCGCGTACTCAATGGGTAATTTTCCAGCCGAGACTAAAGCCTCTCGGCTCGGGAATAAATCTCACAACCGTGAGGTTAACAATTTCTTGTCCCACCATCCTCCAAGCATAAGCCAAAGCCTCTCTATCGTCTCGACCTCCAACGAATAACATTGCCACTTCTTTCTTTGAGGTCTCGGCATGGAACGAGGAAGATTCGGACCGAACAACCGTCATGCCACGGTCGACCAATATCCGACCGAACAAGGCGCGTTACTCAAACGTTTTGGTTGACTTCCGCGTGGGCATAGTTTCCTTCGCCTAACTGACCATCAGGCGTCAGATTCTTATGGTAAGGCAATAAGATGAGGCTGACTCGTTTATCCTCGGCCAGTGTACAAATGTCCTCATGCATCGTCGCGTAAGGTGAAACCACTGTGAGGGTCTGAACCAACACTGCCTCGTTGTTCACTTCCATGCCTTCGAAAATCTCAGCGATCTGTTCGGATTCCGCTCTGACTCTGTCCGAAAAGTTAACTTTAGGTTTGGACTCGTCGTGCATTATGAGCAACGAAGCCGTGGTGCGACCGGTTTAGCTCAACTAAATGGATTGCATAGATGTCGAGAGGAGATTGCTTGGTCGGGTTAGAAACATGTAATAGATTGGTTATGCCGGAGACGTTATTGAGGACATGGACACAGGTTAGCACACGAAACTCTACTTCTCCTTTGAGTTTTTGAACGGTTCGGTGTTTATAGACAATCATTTTCTTCTTTGGTGTGTAAGTAAAGGTTAAAAGTGGTTGCACCACTAATGACATCACCAGGAACGCAAACGTCATATGAGTGTACAATATTACGTCCAACGCCTTGCCGTCACGTCCTGTATTGAGTATGACTAAAGCCATAGTTCCTTTGGTGTTCATAAGGGCACCAACAGCAAAACCATCACGCAAGGGCATGCGCAAGAAGAGGGAGCAAATAACGGTAGACAAAATCTTCATCATAAAGCAAGAAGAAACCACAAGCACCAACATTCCAACACTCGTGTAGCGGAACATGTAGCCAAGATCGAATCTTAACCCGCAAATGATGTAGAAAAGAGGCATCAAAATGCCCGAGAGGAAATAGTGGAGCTTCTCTTCGATCATGCTTCGAATGATGTGGTCGTGAGGGATCGAGAGACCGAACAGGAAAGCTCCGGTTATCGAGTGGACCCCAAATGCGTCGGTGATTAAGCTGCAGAAAACGACACCTGCGAGAGTGAACCAAACGTGAGTTTTCTCCAACGTGTCCTCCTTTACCGTGTTGGCGAAGGCCCAAGCTATTCCAGGTTGGATCACGTAGATGCAGAAAAAGACAAAAGCAATTGGTTGATACTAACGCGAATGGCATCAGATCGTTCCATGCACCTGCATTTTTCATTTTTGAAATTACATCAAGTTTTGGTTAGTACTAGAGACAAAAAAAAAAAAAAAAAATGGTCAATGTTTAAGTGCGGATAAATTTATTTTAACGATTTATAAATAGTAAAAATGAAGAAATTGTAAAATTATGGAGAGAAAAAGAAAGTTCTTAGTTTTTATTATAAAAATAATTTTATTAATTATGTCTAGACCACGTTGAACTTTTGTGGTAAATTTCTTTTAAACAATATTTAAAAGAAAAAATTAGAAGTCAAGACTTAGTAAGTGGTGTGAACCAAACGATAGTGTACGTGTGTGAGTTCTAAACTAACACAAATGTTTTGGCTTTAGAGGTTTATTAATTTGGAATATTCATCTTCTCTTCAACTGCGTTTAAGCTACAAGTTATATACTAAAAGAGAAAAAAAAATCATATTACCTTTGTTAAACATGCGTTTCCGAGAACGAGGAGAACCCAAGTACACAAATCCGTAATAATGGATGCCCTCATGGCCGTGTGGCCCATATCAGTACGCAAGAGCTTGAGATCCGCAAGAATCCTCGCAAGGTCCGGGAAATTCGTACAACTCAACGCAACCGACCAGTAGAGACAACCTGCGAGGATCTTGTCGGGTCTCCGTTACGTGGAAGGTAATACAAGACAGAACCGGCCAATAAAGGCACAACGACGCCAACGATGGCTATAACCATTGGTTTGACTTGCTTGATTTTTATCATCCTCAAGTCCATACCGAGACCCGAGGAGGAAAATGTTGTAGACAAGAGCTAAGTTTGCGAATGTCTCCAGAACCATTGTGTATCTATAAGGAAAGAATTTGTCGACGGCAAGACTGTTTCTACCAAGCACAGTCGGGCTGAACACTAATCCGGACTGCAAATTATGGACAATACAATCAATGACAAATGATAGGAATAATATAAGACTAATTTGAATTATGAACACATCTTTTCTCATTCTTGTTCTAAAGAAAATGGTTTATTTAGAAAATCACTAACACAAGCAACAAACTGATTTTATTTTTTTTGTTAAAACAAGAGAAATTGCTAAGAATACATAATTTAAACAAGAGAAATTAATAAGTATACCAAAAGTTAAGTACTACTTTTCAAAATATACTTAATCAAAATATAATTAACATTTAAATTTACATTTAGTGATTATTGTTTAGGATTTAGTGTTAAAGGAGTAGAGTTGAGTTTTTAAATGTTTTATAAATAGTTAGAAAAATTATTTCAATTTATTTTCATCATAAATTTAGGGTATTTTTGAAAATAGTTATTTGAAAAATGATATCAAATTGTGGTAAAATTGAAATTTCTCTTAAAACAATGAAATTAACGGAATTCAAACCAAACTCTAAATCTCTAATGTTTTGTTGGCTTTTAAAAAATTACCAAGACTTTGAGCTATAGCTAATAAAGAAGAAAAAATAATTTTGCAATAGTCAATGAAACACACGTTTTAGAAGAAAAGAAACTATGCAAGATCAATACTAGTCTTAATAAAATTAGTTTGCAACATGTGATTATACTCACAAGGATTTGAGCGACGAAAGGTGGAAGATGTAGCGGGCGAGTCAGAGAATAGATAATGCGGTAGCTCGAATTAGAGAAGAATAATTGCATTACAAAGAAAGGAAAGCGTTAATCGAGCCAGGACTCTCCCATCCATTTTGATCTCCGTCTAGGATCGCTTCGGTTTGGTTATAACATACTATATTACCGTACCGGGAACGTACTGACAGTATAGGATATATTTGGGTCTTGCCTCCTAGGAACATCGGGCTCGTCCATCTTTTGGAATAGAGAGGTAAAAACGTGAAGATCACCAAAAGGTTTGGCAGGCCTTTCCTTAACTGAGAAAATGTTTTGTGTTCATCATGTGTTTGATTTTCATTTGAATTAATAGGTGAGCACTACAGCCTGTTTTTTATTTTTCTTTTCTTGTAATGGCTAATTCTAGTATTTTTATGTGGTTGATGTCAGAGAGGTGACTACTAGACATTTTAGCTGTTTTTTTTTGTTTTTTTTTCTCTTCTGAGACTGAAATTAGCCAAATTCTGTTTCTTTCTTTTTTTAGATTCTTTTATTTTTTTAAAAGGGGTGGTTATAGAATCTAGTGTGATGTTTTCGATAAAACCATTTACATGGATATCAGTACTTTGATAGATGAGTAGTTGGGATTAAGTTAATAAAAACTAATTTATTCATAATTTTAAATGTAAAATACAAATTTTCAGAATATAATTATTACATAAGAAGATCTATGTTATATATCGATAAAATACACAAAATGTGAATTTAAAAATATTTTAGATTATAAAGCTTTTACAATTTTAATTGATTTCTTTAATAATATAAAATATCTAAATGTATTATTTGATATACATTCTATTATTATTATAGAATTGGTCTTTGGGCTAAAAGCCCACAAAACAAGGAAAAGCCATTTCGAACAAGACCAAACCGGTTCATTCCACTACAGTTTCTATTCGGTTAAACTCCAACTTCCCGGTTTAAGCAAACTGGTTTTACTTACACACCGTTGTTCTCGCTCTTGACTTTTCACAGACTCAACTTTCTCTCCGAGCAGCGTCAAAAACTTGTCGCAGAAGCGATTGTCAGACCATTTCCAAAACCAAAGTGAGATCAGAGAATCCCCAAATGGAGAACCGAGAAGATCTCAACTCCATTCTCCCCTACCTCCCGCTTCTAATCCGTTCCTCGTCGCTCTATTGGCCACCGCGCGTGGTGGAGGCGCTAAAGGCCATGTCCGAAGGACCGTCTCACTCCCGAGTCGACTCAGGAGAAGTTCTGTGGCAAGCTATTTCCGATATGAGGCGATCACTTTCCCTATCAACTCGCCTTCTCTCCCACTCTGCTCCTCAAGGCTACGCCTTTCTCTTCGACGAAGTGAGTATCAACCACCCTCGCTGTGATTTGCTTTTTTACATGCAAATTAAACTTTTTTTGTGATGGGTTTTGGTAGTTGGATTGAAAGGTTTAATCTTTTGTACTTGTAGTTGATTCATGGGAAAGAATCTAAGAGATGGTTCGATGAGATTATACCGGCCTTGGCGAGGTTACTCCTTCAGCTTCCATCTCTCTTGGAAATGCATTTTCAGAATGCTGATGGTGTTGTTAGTGGAGTGAAGACGGGTTTGCGCTTGTTAGAGCCACAACAAGCTGGCATAGTGTTCCTCAGCCAGGTATTGATGCAAAGTTCTGTTACCTACATTGGCAACTTTTGAATCAGATGACGTCCGAGTAAAAGTTTGAATTCGACACGATGTTGCGAGTTTGTTAGATATGAAAGGTTTTTCTTTTGGTTTTGCCATAGTTCATTTGTTAGGTTTATTAGGGTTAGAGAATACTGGAACATGTATTTGGAAGTATAGTGACCTGGTTTTGTGGAAGATGTAGTGTTTGTCTCTATGGATTATCTGTTTTCCTTACATGTCCATTACGCTTTCAACTTTGCAGGAGTTAATCGGAGCTCTTCTTGCCTGCGCTTTCTTTTGTTTGTTTCCAGTTTCTAATAGAGGTGCAAAAGACCTTCCAGTCATCAACTTTGATCATTTGTTTGCGTATGTGATCTCTCTCTTTGACTTCTAAACTTTTTCGAACAGTTAGGTCTACACTGGTCAGTTTGTTTTAAGCACTAAAGTGATCGAACAAGTTTCTTTGAAAAAGAGAATTTTATTATTTATTTCATTGACGATCACACTAGATAGTCTGAAGAAAGTAAATTCTCTAGAGATTCTACATGGGCTTCAGTATCAAATTGAGAGCTCACTTGTTAGACTTGAAAAAGCTTGTTGGAATAAAACATATTTCTGTTAGATATTGGCCAGCATCTTATCTTGTGTCCATTGAGTTCGACATCATCAGTTCGACATCATAGTTTCATTGCTTTTCAGGAGCCTTTATGAAAGTTACAGTGAAAGTCATGAAAGCAAGATACGGTGTATCATGCATTACTTCGAAAGGGTGTGCTCCTGTTTGCCTACTGGGACTGTTTCATTTGAACGCAAGATTCTTCCAGCTGAATACCACAGTTCTTCTACCACTGCTCCTGACGCTGATTTTTGGAGCAAGTCTGACATTTCCCTTGTGCTTTTAAGGTAATTAGAATAAGGTTGAAAATTACTTACTTTTGCACCACAATATTTGGAAATGCTTCTAGATTCTATTTTCCAACAGCTTTTATTGGTATAGGTTCACTCTTCTGGGCTTATAGAAGATCAATTTGACAATGCTCTGGAAGTGGACTTTGCAACAAGTATCTTGGAGGTGGTGCCCTAAATAGGGGGTGCGTACAGGTTTGAGACTCATAATGCATATTAGATTTCAGGAAGCATACATGCTTCTTGAATTCCTTTCAGAGTCTAAAAGACTTCTAAATGGATTCTTGTGCAGGAGGAGATACGCTTCATGATCAACCCTGAACTAATAGCTGGCATGCTTTTCTTGCCTCGCATGGATGATAATGAAGCTATAGAAATAATTGGTGCAGAAAGATTTTCATGTTATACCGGGTGAGGGTTTTTTGTTTTGTAGCATCGTTATATGTTTACCTAGTCGTAGCTGTATTAATCTCTGTATTTGATAGCTCTATGGAACAATAGGCTCGTTGACATGTCAGTCTGTAAAAATCCTGTTTTCGGCACGCCAAGTTATAGTAAAGGAAGTGTGCAACAATTTTTTGTGAGTAGAAATGTCTTTAATGACATAGAAATGTTGGCATCTAGATTATCAACTTTGAATAATGGTTAGTTCTTTATACTTATTTACCCTTATTTTCTATGAAATTAATTTCTGTTGTAGGTATGCATCTTCGTTTCGGTTCGCGGGTGACTACATTGACAAGAAGACAATGGATCCTTTCAAAAGGCGAAGAACAAAAATTGTTGCAATAGATGCATTATGTGCCCCGAAGATAAGACACTTTAAAGATATTTGCCTTCTGAGGTATGAGAAATCTTCTAAAGTTTATGTTAAATTGACATTTCGGAGGCTTGTTACTCTTTTGTTTTCGTTATACTTTAAATTTATGTCTCTTTTCTCTCTTTTTGTCTTTCCAGGGAGATTAACAAGGCTCTATGTGGCTTTTTAATTCAAAGAAAATCTTGGCAGCACCAGAATATATTCATAGATAAAGGAGACAATGAAATTCAGCTTGCCAGTAACGACAAAGATTCTTCTCTTTTACATACAGAAACCACTGCGGTTGGAATTTTTGCTACGATCTTTAGTATTCTTTTTCATTTGTAGCCTTGCAGGCATTATAGGTAATCTTTTGGAACTTAAAAGTTTCTGACTTATTTTGGTTTTGTCTGCTGCTGCTGCTGCTGCTGCAGTCATATGGAGCTCCATCAAATGATGTCGAGAGAAACAAAGAAAAGCCTGCTAGCAATTTTGTTAGAGATTTTTATGTGGAAGGATCGAATTGCATGGATCAGGAAGATGTTGGTGTCGCGACTGGGAATTGGGGGTGTGGTGTTTTTGGAGGAGACCCTGAACTAAAGTCTATGATCCAGTGGATTGCTGCTTCCCAGGTGCCTCTTTCTCATCATAATTAGAACTTCACTTGATAGTATAACTTGAATAAAACAAAAGGATTGCTTCCCTCTGAAACCACGAACGTGTTTGTTTTGGTCTTTAAGACGCACTCCATGTCACTTTTGATTCTTGACTAATACTTTCTAGAATTAGGCTCAGATTTTCCGAAGCTTTGGTTTGGACGATGAGATGTATAGCGGTTTTCATTTGACGTTTGTTTCTTGAATTGGTCATGACTCATGACTACTTTCCAGGCACGGAGACCATTTATATCATACTACACTTTTGGAGCACAGGCCCTCGAAAACCTTGATCAGGTAACCTCTCTTTGCTCTTTAAAACTCCACAATTCTGAATCCTTTCTTTCAGTTTCTTTTTTCTCCTTTACTTTCAGAACTGATAATTATTAAGAATTGGGTCTGTAGTAAGCGGAATAGACTATCCTGTGTGTATTAGACTGTTTAGGCCGTGTGTGTACTTACACTTATTTTGCAAGGGCAGGTGACCAAGTGGATTCTTTCCCATGACTGGACCGTTGGAGATCTCTGGAACATGATGCTAGAATATTCTGCTCAAAGGCTGTACAAGCAAACAAATATTGGCTTCTTCTCTTGGCTACTTCCATCTCTAGCTACCACCAATGAGGCTATCTGGCCGTCTTGATTCTGCAAATTCGCCTTGATCAAGTTGATTGCCGCATTTCATGCTGTACCTATGCATATTCCCACACAGATATGTAAAAGTGAATTATTTTCACCTAACAAGCATGAATAAGTTGTATTATCACCAGTCCTTGGTCTTCGAGCATCATTTATTAGGTGCACTAGTCATGCAGATGTATGGTTTTGGGCCTATTGGTCAAATGTTAGAATCACTATATATAAATGAAAACAAGTTCCGGTCACAAACATTTTTGACAGAGTAAATGAATGGACTGAGTCTCAGAGGAAAACGTCGTTCTTGTTTGACTTTGGTGCCGTCTGTTATAAAGATATAAAATTGGGTTCGTTTTCTTTTACAGTTTAATATATATAACATCAGATATTGATTTCTTTTCCTTGGTCCATTGCAGACTTTTATCTTCTGCTTTGTAAATCTCTTTCAGGGAATTAGGAAAGGCAATAAGGATGGAGAAGAGGAAAGATCTTAGGTCACTTCTTAAGTATTTGCCTTTTGTGGTTCAGTCTTCATCTCTAGCCTGGCCACGTTCTGTTGAACAAGAGCTCCAAACAATGGCTAAGGGACCGAACAAGTCAATGATCAACTCTGGTAAGGTTCTTGCCTCGCATATCACGAACATGCGCAAATCCCTCTCCTTGAATGCAGGTGATCTCTCAACTAATCCACTACAAGGGTATGCTACATTCTTTGACAAGGTAACAATTCTTATATCTTTTCATCTATTCTCTTGGTTATTTGTGTTTCTTTATTCGTTGTGTCTCTAAATATGACACTATATCTGAACATATAACAACTTAACATGAGATATTATGAAATGGCATGGACTCACAAAAGACATTTTCTTGTGATGCAGAAAATTTCCAGAGAAGAATCAGCTAAGTTTTTGGAGAGGTGGTTCCTACGTTGTGCGGATTACTTCTCCAGCTGCCTTCAATTTTAGAAACGCATTATCAGAATGCAGACCATGTTCTTGATGGAGTTACGTCCGGGCTTCGTCTATTAGCCCCTCAAGAAGCTGGCATTGTGTTTCTTAGCCAGGTATATACTCCACTGAGTTAAAAAAAAACATGTGTTTGGTCTTATTGAATGAAAGTTGCTATATTAACTTTCTAGTTTCTTTTGCATTCAAGCTTTCATTCATCTCTTCTACTTTTTCATTCCTTAGTATTATTTGCCGTCTTTTGTAGGAGTTGATTGCAGCTCTTCTTGGCATGCTCCTTCTTTTGTTTGTTCCCTCAAGTTGACAGACGCTCAAAGCATCTTCAAAGTATCAACTTTGATGATTTGTTTTCGTATGTGCCGTTCTTATCCTTAAAATTACAACTATATGCTTCAACGTTACAAATCCTACTTTTGTTTTTTAGGTTACCCTCTATGAGTCACTGCACAAAGCAAGAAAACAAAATAAGATGCCTTCTCAATTACTTTGAAAGAATATGTCAATGTATGCCCACCGGCTTTGTTTCGTTTGAGAGGAAAGTTCTTCCGCGAGGACACATTCCTCACTATGTTTCTTATCCTGAGGCTGATTACTGGGCCAAATCTAGTACCCCACTTTGCTCCGTTGAGGTTACATAGAAACACTCTTAACCAATCCTTCTTAGCCGTTGAATCACGTTTTGAGTATGCTTTAGTTTATCATCCTTTTGATTTTACTGGAGTAGATTCATACCACGGGAGCTATAGAAGATCAACCCAGTGAAGCTCTTGAAGTGGATTTTGCAGATGAGTATTTTGGAGGCCTTACTCTGAGTTATGATACTCTACAGGTATGATTTGTTACCTCCATCTTTTTCCATTTTAAGAACTAATCCTGCAGTCTCCAGTGAATCAGTTTCTTAAACAATGATCTGCTGAAATGTCAAAATGTCTTCCTGTGTAGGAAGAAATAAGGTTCGTGATCAATCCAGAACTTATAGCTGGGATGATCTTCTTGCCTCGTATGGATTCAAATGAAGCTATTGAGATTGTTGGTGTTGAAAGATTTTCACGTTACACAGGGTAAGTACCAGTGAACTGAAGGTAGATGCTAAGCTTATTGCAGTCTTTCAAAAAATCCAATACATGGTGTTACCATTTAGGTATGGACCTTCGTTTCAATACGCTGGCGATTACACAGACAAGAAGGACTTTGACACTTTCAAGAGGAGAAAGACAAGAGTGATAGCAATAGATGCCCTTCCTAACCCAGGAAGTACGCAGTACAAACCTGAGGCCCTACTTCGGTAATCAAAACTTTCCTTTCTTTTCATACAGTTTAAGGTTTGTGAATTTCTCAGTTACTCCTATTGTGTCTATAGAGAGATTAACAAGGCGTTTAGCGGATACTTGCATCAATGTAAACATCAAGCGGGTCCTCCTCCATCGTCAGCTGTAGAAAGCTCACAGAGATGGTGTATGGATGATCATGAAGAGAAGATTGGTGTAGCTACAGGGAATTGGGGTTGTGGTGTGTTTGGAGGTGATCCAGAAGTAAAGATCATGCTTCAATGGCTTGCTATTTCACAGGTACGCTTCTCTGTTTTCATTAGTTTCTCCTGGAAAAACAAAAATTACCATTCCATTTAACAGTGAAAACGTTCTCAATCTACTTTATTCAGTCGGGAAGACCCTTCATGTCATACTACACATTTGGCCTGCCAAGCTCTGCAAAATGTCAATCAGGTTATTAGAAACTTAACTCAATGAAGCTACATCACTATCTCAAGACCTTGAAAGCATGTTATATATATAGTATAAGCTTTTCAGGTGATTGAAAGGATTGGTTTGCAAGAAATGAATGTAGGAGAGCTGTGGAATAAGCTAGTGGAGTATTCAGCAGAGAGGTTTAGTAGAAGAACAAGGCTTGGCTTCTTCTCTTGGCTCACATCATCACTTTCTGCCACCAGTTGAGTAAAAGTCTCATATTCTTTTCTGAGTTCTATGAGATCACATTTCTCTTATCTGTTTGATGACATTTGAAGTCTAGTTTTATTTGCTACTCATCAAGCTGTTGTTTCTTTGCTGCATTGAATTTGCATGGATAGAATCTTTCTTGTATAATAGATTGGTTTATTATCCTGGTCTTATCTGGTTAAAACATTTACTCAGTGATTACGGAAATACAAATTACCAAAAATAAACATTGTGATAGTCTATTCATACGATTAAGAAAGCTACAACAGTCGAGAGTAAGTGTACCAAAAGACCAACAATAAAATAAAAATCCTTTTGAATGCCTAAGAGAAAAAATACTTGCGTGATAAGGTAAGAGAGAGCTAGGGTTCAGAGTAACACAAAGATTTCACATAGAGCAGAGCTGTTTCCCATGAATCTCTACTCACAACCGGAGTTCTAGGTCCAGTGAGGTACTCGTCCTAATATGTGTCTCTTGTACAGCCTCAAGAGGTTCCATCTCTGGAGGAGGTGTTCTGTTAAGGTCCAAACCCTCGAGGTTAAGGTTGGTGGAGTCACTTGTTGGAGATTGAATCCAAACTCGAGGAGTTCTGCTTCTCCTTGGAATTTTAGGTAAGAGTCTCCTGTTTGCCTCTTCACACACAAACGGGTCTTCAGAGCTTACAACCAGAGCCATGGATGAAGATGAAGCTGCGGAGTTAAATGGAACCAGAGCTAGAGACATAGCGGGAGGGTCGAAAGCAAGATAGAGCGTGCCATCATGGGAGTGAAAGGACCAGAGGCGACGAGTCTGGTTAACCGCTAGGTCGTTTTGGCGGACGAAGAGGTTCCAACCAGAACACAAGGCGTAGTTGAAATTGTTACTCATCTCCCAAATCCTCAGGTTAGCATTCCATGCATCATTACTAGTCAATAAGATAACATCAACGCCTTTCTCACCATCTCCACTGTGATGCTCCTCTACGATGTGCAACTCTCTCTCGTTCAAGAAGTCTTCCTCTATTATTTGTTTAAAGGGTATCAAGAAACGTCCTTGCTCTGCTTTTAGATCAGTCTTTGTAATCACCTTCTCTATTACCATCTTCGCATCCACACCGTTGTGTCTCCTCATCAGTTCAACCAACCATCCCGGCGTCACCCCCGGTTCCCTTCTGACCGGTTCCTTTCTTTTCTTAACCGGAGGTTTGATCTCTCTAATGGGCTGTGCTCTGATGGGTTCGTCATCGGACACCTCCACACGACGCCTCTTGAACTCGACCAAACTCCTCGAAGAAGAAGAAGAGGAAGCAGTGTTTTCTTGATTCTTGGACTGATGATCATCGTCAATCTTTCGCTTACCAAACAGGAAAGTGTTGGTGGCTGCAGTTGTAATAGTGTGGATCATGAGCATGTTTCTCTCTTGTACTTGTTCTCCTCGTCTCGCTCTTATTTCATCGTCACCAAAAGCGAGAAGCAACGTCGCGAAAAGATCAAAGCATCTCTTCTCTCCCTCCTCGCCGCAGCGTTTGTTAGCATCATCATCATCATGGGTCGTCACCATCTTCCTTTGAGAAGCTGCAGAGTTTCTTTTCTTTTTCTTGGCAATGAATCAAATAAGAAGATGTTAATGAGGAGGGAGGGAGGCTGTGAAAGAGTTTAGTAGTAGCTGTTACTTATATAAGCTTTTCATTCACCCTTTTCTACACGGACACCTAAAAAAAGGAAATTTTGTAATTAACTTTTTTGATTACTGAAGACAATCTGATATATGTTCTAAGTCTTCTCTTTCCTTTTTCTTCTATATCCGTATTTATCTTCGTATTTTTATTGGTTAGTTTCAATTATCGTAACAAAAATAAAATATAGTTTCCTTTTCTTTAATTTTTTTTGATTAGTGAAGACAGTCTGAAATTGTTAGAAGCTGCTTCTATTTTCCTTTTTTTTTAAATCCGTATTTATCTTCGTATTGTTAATGGTAACAAAAAAAAAAAAGATTTGTCTAGTTAAGTAAATCTCAGGAGATTCTATATTCAGTTTAAGTCCAACGCGCACTACCACATTCTTTGGAGAAACCAATCATATATTAATTTCTGTATAACGTTGTAGTATTACTTATTTGACAACTCTATTCTTACGGATTCTATCCCAATCAACAAGCTTGGAGAATTTTTTTTTTTTTTTTTTGAAATTTCCATGAACTTTTTCTTTATAAATAAATCATAATAAAGACAACACAAGAGGTCTTTACAATTCAAAGTACTCGTATGCACATTTGAAACATGGATTTGATTCAACTTTGGATTTACTGGATCATGTAACTCAATGTAGAGCATAATGGTGTTCACAACTTATACCAAGCTTTTTTAAATGATTTTTTTTCCAGAAAACTTATACAAGCTAATTTTACTCATAAATATATCTAACTCAACCAATATCGGTCTCACATTTTATGTTTCCCTAAACCATTTTAGAACTATGCCGTTGGATAAATATTATCTAAATTTACAACATCATAATAGTAAAATAATCTAAAACATAAAACAATCGAATCTCATCAATTTTTTTAATAAAAATACTAAATCTAAAACGCTAAATTTATAATCTTTCTTATATTTTTCCTGTAAAAACATTCACTATACTTTTTTGTTAGCAATCATTTACTAAACTTATATAGTTAAATCTTCTAATCATATTTGTATCAACAGATAACAAAAGCTGTAAATTTAATCTTTTTGTGATATGTTAGATCATAAATATTTTTACTCATTTTCAACTTCAAAATTTTTTCTTTCAGTTTATAGCGATCAATACCAGAATAATCAACAATATGTGATATGTCTTCATAACATTTCTCCAATTTCAAAAAAAAAGAGAGAGTAAACTCTAGGCTTGTTTAACTCTTTTAGCATTGATTCTCATAAAACCTTTATTTATATAAATAAATCACTATCAATTATGTATGCATGCGTATCATATTTTAAATAAGCTTTTGGATTCAAACATGATGTCTTCAAAGTAACATACCAAAAACAGAGATAAAATATTATTTTAACTATTTTTATCATTATATTTATCTATAAACGTTGATAAAATTAAATTAAATTATGTCATGTTAGATCATATATCCCAATCAACGGCTTCGGTAGTTTGTCCCTGGCCCGACCATAAACTCAAGTTAAAAGTTATTTAAGATGAAAATATTGAATTTAGAAGTTTGATTGAATTTGAAGAAATCAAAGTTTCCATTAAATTCTTGTGTCATTCGGTCATGTATTTTATCAATTCATTATTTGTAATTATTCTTATAAATTCTTTGAAATTTTTGTGTTATTCAATTTAGTAATTTACCATTCTATTAAATGTTTTTTATTCCAAAATATGGATTTTGTGGTAATTGTATTTGAATGAAATTTAATGAAAATTTAATATAAAATGTAAAGAACCAATTTATGTGTCTTTAGGCTACGGTTTAAAGTTAATATATGTCAATTTTTTTGCATATAATAACATAGATCTGGAAATGTAGTTTTCATCATAAATTTAAACATATTTTATCATCTTAATAAATGACAACATATATTGTTTTCATAATTATTGCATATAATAACATAGATCTGCAAATGTAGTTTCATTATAAATTTAAGCATATTTTATAATCTTTATAAATGACAAAATAATTATTTGTAATAATTCATGTTGCAATGGATGACAAATCCCAAATTATTTCCTCCCAAATTTACTTATATTATGAGTTAGACGAAAAAAAACTCTTAAAATATTCTGTTATCCTTACATATCTACATAGTAATATATAATTAATTTGATTTTCATTATTTTCATAATGTTTTTATTGAGATTTTTCCTTAAATAATTTTTATGTCTATATAAAATAGAAATGGTTTAAGTTCTTATTATTTCCATTAGTCGAGGTTTTTTTTTCAATTTTACTCTTTATGTATAAAGATTCAAAAATTTCATAGAATTACTAAAAATAGATATTTATCAAATTATTTTGAATTCTTTTAAAATCTAAATCATACGAATGAGACAAATGCATTAAAATCCACATAAAATCCTTTAGAATCAATTGAAAGCTATTACCTTATATGATCAACTGAATTATATTTAGAATCAATTTAAACAAGTTATATCTCATTTGTTATCAAGCTAAAGGTAACAGCTTTCTGGAAAAATTGACTTCGATTTGCAGTTTAAAGTAAAGAGATTGTATCAAAACCTCTAAAAGATTTTCATATCAGAATCTAAAGTTGTTAATCAAAAAGCCAAAAGAAAGACATTATGTAAGGATGATGAGATCACACACAGTGATATCAGATATGTATGTACTATATTACCTGGACGGTGAATTTGATATGATCCTAGACAGGAGAAAGCTGCATTAACTTCTTCTGTTTTCTGATTAGCAGAATTTTTGGTTTTGAAAGGCTTAGGGTTTTAGGTGCTAAGTTTTAAGAGCCGCTAACAAAACGGGTATGAACTGGTTTTCTCTAAACCGATCTTCTACCGCACACAGAACTGGCTTCATTAACCGATATAAACCGGAAACTATATATCCGTCGTTCACCCGCTTCTGACTCGAGCTACTAAATGTATTGCATAGCCTGTAGAGAACTGATGCCAGTGTCGGTCTAACACGTTTGTTATTCTTTTTCTTTTTTTTTCTTTTTTTTTAACTGAATAACCACAATTCCATTATCATATAATCTTTAATTCTATTATATATAATGATTAACTAACTGCAACTTATATTATATTGATGAACAACTCCACAAATAATGATTCTCCGATGAAGCACTCTTTGAAACAGTTGGATCGATGGACGGTTCTTCATGTATAACATTTGTGATGGACAAACTCTCTCTGCATTATAGAACACAACGAACGACTTTACATGCAATACTCTAAAACTTCCGATAAACTTTGTATCTTATAATCTACAAGAAATTGCATTTTAAGATTTGAACTTTATATCTGAATGTAGAAATTTTTAAATCTTGACCATTAGACGACAATGCTTCCACTAACACGTTCATTTCTCTTGATTGAGAAGGAAAGTTCAATCAAATAGTACCTTTCCATGAGGGGAAACTAGCACGTTGAAGAGCTGAAACACGTTCTCCAACCTTGTTCTGTTAAAACCACAGAATAAAAAAGTTTAAGATTAGTATGCTCAGGGGGGAAACAAAGGAATTTTGATTCTGAAGGAGAGTATCATAATAAGACCTTGGAAGGGAAAGAAAGATCAGACATGTGTCGGTTCATGCTGTTTTCTTCATGCAATCAAAACATTGGGCCTAACTAGACCGACCATGAATTGTAAGAATGGGCTGGTTATTGTCTTTCAAACATTGGACCCGTGAGTTAAATATCCTAACTGATATATTATGTTTTTGACATTAATCGAATTGAATTTTCAATTCTCTAGGAGTTTTTTTTTCTTTAAATCAGCCACTTCTTACGTGAATACCAAATACTAAATTGAGTAATTTAAAGTCTTAATTCCGATTTACTTGGTTGCATAAGCAATGACATCAACCGCTATATATAAACTGAGTGTGTCTCTGGGGAAGATGACAAAAATATGTCATGTCTCTCTCGTGTCTCAATATAAACAACATATTAGCATTAATTAGTCTCGATCATTACGATCAATTCTATGCGAGAAATGAGGCAATTAGAGTTATTATTTTGAAAAATGCCCCTTAAAACAAGATTCGAAAGAATGCATGTACTAAGACAGATTAACATTAACATATACGAGGACATGAGGATAAAGGTTCAGTTCATCATGTTACAAATAAAAAGGTTCAGTCCATCAACACTAGTTTCAAACTAATCCATTTGGATTAGTAGAGATTAACAAGTCATGTATGTAAACTCATTGAAATATTCATTAGGTCGTTTCTCTTAAATAACTATTTTTTAAGTTTTCATCACCAAAATAACTTTAAAATAATCAAAATAACTTTTTTATTCTGAAAATTTAATATTTCTTCAATTTCAAACCTCATCTCTAACATTCCACCTTATAATTCTAAATCCTAAATTAGTTAATCCTAAGAGTATAAACATATATTTACACTTTTAATAAAATCTATTTT
Source organism: Moricandia arvensis (assembly GCA_905132765.1). Lineage (NCBI taxonomy): Eukaryota > Viridiplantae > Streptophyta > Magnoliopsida > Brassicales > Brassicaceae > Moricandia > Moricandia arvensis. The sequence goes on along the minus strand of CAJHQP010004582.1, from coordinate 36,343 downwards.
GTCATTTTTTTCTTGAACATTATTTTTGTAACAAATTTTTTTAGGACTATCCTAAAATATTTTTCTATTCATTATGGGTAAACTTTTTATATAGGGTACAAAACTAAACACATATTCTCATAATATTTCAAACACATAAATCGATACATTTAATATAGTGATTTAATGCATTTTAATATGTGTGAAAACTCTGAAAATTTATTTTTATGAAACAGATGGAGTATAATACAAACTCAAATAAATAAAAAATAAAGCATAACTCTTCCATCATGGAGTATAACTTGTAGATTACAGACTCTTGATTTAAAATATCCTCCACCTCGGAAACAAAAAAAGCTAGGGCACATCATTTTAAAAATAACTAGCAATTAAAGACATTATTTTATAACCCACCAACCTTTTAATTGGCTATTTATTAAAGGGACATAGGCATGTAGCAACAAAGTCATATTAACAACATCAAGAGAAGAAAATGAGAGAAGAAGAGAAAGCAAAAGTGTTAGTCTTCTCGTTACCGATACAAGGACATATAAACCCTCTCCTCCAATTCTCAAAACGTCTAATCTCCAAAAACGTCGCCGTCACGTTCCTCACCACTTCATCCACCCACAGCACCATCGCCGGAGGAGCCACCGCTCTTCCGCTCTCTTTCATCTCCCTGGACGACGGCTTCGAGGAAGTCCCCCAAGCCAGCGAAGTATCTTCCGAGTACGTCGCCAAGTTTGAAGAAAACGTCTCTCGAAGCCTCTCTCAACTTATCTCCTCCATGGAACCTAAACCAAACGCCGTCGTATACGATTCGTGCTCGCCTTGGATTCTCGACGTTTGCCGGAAACATCCCGGCGTTGCTGCGGCGGCGTTTTTCACTCAGAGCTCCACCGTGAACGCGATTTACATCCACTTCTTGAGGGGAGAGTTCAAGGAGTTTCAAGACGACGTCGTATTGCCTGGGATGCCTCCGTTGAAAGGTAGTGACTTGCCCGTGTTTCTGTACGACAATAATCTATGCGGACCGTTATTGGAGCTCACTTGTAGCCAGTTTGTGAATGTTGACGACATTGACTTCTTCTTGGTTAACTCTTTCGACGAACTCGAACTTGAGTAATGATTCTCTCTATCTTTGACTTTTTGTTGTTATTAGTTATATCGAAAATGACATAAAATAAATAAATATTTCCACGTGATTTACATAATGGTGGAGTGCATACTATCCGGCCGAATCATGCACTGACTCAGTAATTTAATGCGAGCCATACAAAAAATGAAAAAAAAACAAGATACATCAATATTTAAGTTGCACAAATACTTTTTAGATGAATAAAATTTAACATTTATTAATAAAAAAGAAGAAGCTGTAAGTGCAGCCACAAAACGAACATTAAATATATGTGTCATGCCAGAGGCCTTTTGATTTTTTAATGCTCATTCGAGATTAGACATGTGCCTACGTTCCTTGCTAGTGGCTATAATTAAATTCTGCATATACATGTTTTATTAGCTGTAAATATTTCACATAAATATTTTTTATTAATTAGGAGGAGTTTGGACCAGACACTAATCTTTCCCTAAACCAGAGACTAGCCGGTGTTAATAACTGATGATGATATGGCGTAAAACATCACTCTCAGAATCTAATTCTAAGGGCTAAACCTTTAGTCTAATGTACCATTAATAGTTTAGTACATAAAATATTTATTTCAAAGATTTCACATAAAATCAAATTAACTTTATTTTAAAAAAAAATTCTTATTCTTGTTATTGCGGTACTATAAAATTTGTTTTTATAAGTAGTTATGCTTTCGCAAATGATATGAATTCAGTTTTATAAAACACGTTTGTAGATTTGTTTACCAAATTAGCTAAAGAAAATAAAAATACAAAGGCTTTTCTATAACTAAAATGAGGAATTTAGCAGTGTAGACTATCATGAGCATAGACAGGTTAATTAGTTTTCCCCCACCGATATAACTCAAATTATAGACTTTGGGTTCAAATTTGTAGAATATTCCAAGTAATTACTATGATATTTTTTTGTCTTCTTAGGTGCTAGAATGGATCAAGAACCAATGGCCTGTCAAGAACATAGGACCAATGATTCCATCAATGTACTTAGACAAACGATTAGCAGGCGACAAAGACTATGGAATGAGTCTCTTCAATGCTCAAGTCAACGAATGCCTTGATTGGCTTGACTCAAAACCGCATGGCTCAGTGATCTACGTCTCTTTCGGAAGCTTAGTGGTTCTAAAAGACAATCAAATGATTGAAGTTGCGGCCGGTCTAAAACAAACGGGTTATAATTTCTTATGGGTGGTTAGAGAAACAGAAACAAAGAAGCTCCCAAGCAATTATATAGAGGAACTTGGTGATAGAGGGCTGATAGTGAATTGGAGTCCTCAACTACAAGTTCTTGCGCATAAATCGATTGGTTGTTTCATGACGCATTGTGGGTGGAATTCAACTCTAGAGGCACTGAGCTTAGGAGTGGCTTTGGTTGGAATGCCCGCTTATAGCGATCAGCCAACTAATGCTAAGTTTATAGAAGATGTGTGGAAGGTTGGGGTTAGGGTTAAGGGAGATAAAGATGGGTTTGTGACAAAGGAGGAGATAGTGAGATGTGTTGGAGAAGTTATGGAGGAGACGTCACAGAAAGGGAAAGAGATTAGAAACAATGCTTTGAGATTGATGGAATTTGCAAAAGAAGCTTTGTGTGAAGGAGGAGACTCTGATAAGAATATTGATGAATTTGTTGCTAAAATTGCTAGGTGAAACTGTTCGTACCAATATGTGATGCTTAATAATGTGCTTTTGGTGTTTCAGAAAAGAAAACTAAGAATTTTATAATGAATTGTGGGGTTTTTTAGTTGACTTTGGTAAATATTAGAGCCTGAGAAAATTTCGGAGATTGGAAAAATAGAAAAAACCGAGAAGTTAAGTTTTATGTGTGTTTTATTTTTTGGACATTTGTTTTCTTCTTAAATGCCGTAGAGATATCTATCACTAAAATATTTTAGAATTTCAAACTTTTATCATCAAATGAGAGAAAACTTCCTTTTATAAATTAGAGGCGTAACTAGTGTTTAACTCCATGTACCAAATACTTTTCCAGCGAAGACATTATTAAAAATCTATAGTTTTAGAACAAAGTCTATAGTTTCTGAACAAAAGGTCTTGAATGTCTTTAATACTAATTAAAACTATTTCATTCAGATATAGTCCAGAATATTTACTTTTTTCTTTTCCCAAAAATTAACATTGTCTCTCAGTCGGATCTGATGATCCATATGTATTAGTTTATTGCCGGTTGTTAAATTAGAATTAACTCCGTAGAGCAAATCAATACTATTAAAACATAAGCACAAATTTGGATTCAACTTATTTCTAGGTAAAAATTTTAAAATACTATATAATATAATTAATGTTTCATACAACATTATCTTTAATCTTGATGCATTTATATCTATAACAAAACTATCCTATATTCTCTCATTATTTATTGTAAGAATTTAAATGAGATGATTATTAATAATTTTTTTAATAAGGTGATATTATTTTAGAGGAAAAAACATTAATGTTTTAAGATTTTAACTTATTTAACCAAACAATTTTTTTAAAAATAAGTTGTTAACATATCTTAATTTTCCTTAATGATTTAAATTTATATATTCACCATAGTGACAGATAATATGTTTTGAAATATTTCATATGCGATCCGACATCTTTAAATTTATTCTCAAACAATATAAATAAAAAACAAACTAATATTGTCATATAAATATTTTTGTCTTTTCTAATATCAGTTTTCATTTTTGAATAATATAAAATCATCAAAGTACAAAAACCTAAAAAACTAATAGTTTTTTTTTCAATTTTATGTACAATTTAAAAGTATATAAAATTTAATTTTAATCAACCATGATTAGTTCACATGTTAATGATAATAGTATAGAATTGCATATATACGAATCACGTGATTTACAGTTCAGTCGCAAGTCTGATATGAAACATTGAATATGAATTTTTAACACAGATATGTATATCAAAATTAAAAAAAATATCAACTAACATTTTTATCCACAAATAAATTCGCGCTTTGAAAGCGCGGGTCAAAATCTAGTCTAAACTATTAAAACTGAAGTATATTTAGTACTTAACCCTAACATTTTCTAAATAATTATCATTGAATGCCACTGATATTATCTCTGCATCCAAGCACTAATTCTTAATAAGAAAAAAAAATCTGGGCTAAGCTCATTAACAATTTTTATCATTATAATTGAATACTTCATAAAAAGTGAATATGTATTTTATTCAAAAATTTATAATAAAAACAAAATTATACATATATATAGCATTAAATTAGTTTTATTTTTATTCATATTCATATAAGCTACCAACTATATTTGAACTATACAAAAGATAATAATGTTAATAATTTTTTATTATAATCTAAACTTATTCATTTACAATAACAAAATCATGTAACTTTCCATAAAAATTAAATGACTAAAATACATACTGATATTTATTATAAATGGTTATATATACAAACAAATACAATGTATTATCATTTGTAAGATATATATCTAATAAGAATAATTAATATAATTTATAATTAAAAAAAATCACCATATAATACATATATACAATTAGGTCTAGGACGGATCAAATATCTAGGGTATTCTAGGATATACGGATTCGGATATGCATTTGTCGGATTCGTAAAATTGTTATCCGGATTCGGATATTTGAGGTTAGAATATCCATACTAAAATCCAAATACACGCAGACATCCGAACATGTTTTCTTAATTTAAAATAAATTAAAAAATAACTATTAATCATCTATTTAGTCTATTAAAAATTATTATTTAAAAAGTTTAAGAATCATTAAAATTTAATAAAATTAAAAGTTTAGTTATTCTATATAAAAATATATATAATATACATAGATAACTATAATTAAATTTTAAATATTTAATATCTAGATTTGAATATCGAGACTTAAAATTTTGCTATCCGAATTTATAATTGGATCAATCGAATCCGTAAAATTATTATCATGGTCCATGAATATCTATTTTTCGAAAATGATAAGATCCCGACTCGAGTAACGGATATTGAATATTAAGTTCAAGTCATATATACAATTATATCAAACAAATTGCTTAAAATATTAGACATTCACAAAATAGCATTCGCGCGGGCGCGTGGGTCAAAGGCTAGTACATGTTAATGTTGATGAAAACATCAATAAAATTCTTAGAGAGCAAATGCTAATTTTTGCTATTAATGTAAACATTAAACAAAATCTATGGTTTTAGAACAAAATCTATGGTTTTATAACAAAATCTTGAATATCTTTAATAATTATTCAAATGATTCTAATTAAAAACAGTTGGCCAATTTCTTATTTTTCTAGATTTGTTGAAAATACCAATTTCTTTTTTCTTGTATAATTTCCAGCTTCTAAGTTTTCCTTTTTCAGTCGCTACTAAAACTTAATGCGGCCCACGTGTTGAAAACTCATTGTTTAATATTTACTAGAGCTCGACCGTATATATATATATATATATATTTCTTTTATGTGACCATTATATATTTTAGATGTGTTACCATTTGTATTGTAATTATATCATGAATATTAGTTTTCATTTATTTTTATAAATATATTTGTTTTGTTTTATTTTAAGTGTTCTATATTTTATATTTACACAATATATAATGAATAACATATTATTTATAGATTATATTTTATAATGTAAATGTAATCATTTAATTACGTGTATATAATTAGAAAATATATCATATATTTTTCATAATCTATTTATTATATTGAAATAGTTTTTTTTAATAATTGACAAAATCTATATTATGCAAGATAAGATATGATTAATAAAAGCCTATTAATGATAATATTCATGTTTAGAAACAATATCCATTGGTATTTTGGTTACTACATGGATAGGTAATCATAAAAAATGAGATGAAGAGAGAACTCGTAAGCCCCCACCAAAAGAAAAGTCCTCAAGAGTGAAACCCTAATCACGAGACAGAAGAACAGGGTTTAGCTAGGGTTTTGTATGATTCCTATATATATATATATATATCAAAATCGTTTTAGTGGCTATTGTCTATTAATCGATCATGGATTATTCGGATGATGATAGCATGGTCGATATTATTGAATCAGGTGAAGATAACTTATACAGTGACGACCAGGCCAACAGTGATCCTGGATTCGCCGAGGAAGACATGGACAACGATTCTGCATCTCAGCTAAGTTACGTTGTTCTTAAGGAACAAGACATTCACGAGCATCAAAGGACCCTTATCGAACAAGTTTCTACGGTTCTGTCTATAAGCCAAGGTGAAGCGATCGTTCTGCTTCTTCACTATCAGTGGGATGCTAGTAAAGTGGAAGATGAATGGTTTACTGATGAAGAGAGAGTCCGTAAACTCGTTGGTATATTGAAGGAGCCTGTGGTTGATCTTAATCAAAATGAAGTCATGAATATTATATGTGGAATTTGCTTCGAGTCATATCTTAGTAATGACATTGCAACGGTTTCTTGTGGTCATCCTTATTGCAAGACTTGTTGGACCGGCTACATCACTGCGAAAATAACCGATGGTCCTGGTTGTTTGATGGTTAAGTGTCCTAATCCTTGTTGTTCTGCTGTGGTTGGTCAAGATATGATCGATAAGGTCATATCTAAGGAAGAGGATAAGGAGAAGTATCATAGATATTTCCTTAGGTCTTACGTAGAATCCAGCGGGAAAAGGATAAAATGGTGTCCATCACCAGGATGCGAGCACGCGGTTGATTTTGGAAGAGGAAGTGAAAACTATGATGTTACTTGTTTGTGTTCTTACGACTTTTGTTGGAACTGTAGTGAAGATGCTCACCGTCCTGTTGATTGTGATACGGTGGCCAAATGGGTATTCAAGAACAATGATGAATCCGAAAACACGACTTGGTTACTTGTCAATACAAAGCCTTGTCCTAAATGCAAGCGTCAGATCGAGAAGAACCAAGGATGCAAGCATATGACATGCTCAGCGCCTTGTGGATTTGAGTTTTGTTGGAATTGTCTTCGTGCATTTCCATGTCCTGAGGATTGCAACTGGTTTAAGGATGATGATGAGGCTAAAACCAAGAGAGAAACGACCAAAGCTGACTTGGATAGGTACTTGCATTACTATGAAAGATGGGCAAGCAATCAATCTTCAAGGCTAACGGCTAAGAGAGACTTGGAGATATTGGAATCGGTGCAACTTACGCAGCTTAGTGAGAGACAGGGCACACCAGAAACTCAGCTTCAATTCACTCTTGATGCATGGCTTCAGGTTAGTAGATAATAGGTGTTAGTAGATAATAGGTATATACAATTAAATAATTTATAACTTGGTGTAGATATTGTATATTATATAATGGGAAATGTTACGGTTAACTGAAAACTAGACTATAACCACGGTATCACATTTATATATTTTCATGATAATTTTTGTGGAATCTATGAATAGAAAGCGTGATTTCTCTTACATGTGTGATTAGTAAAAGACCTTAAGTGAGACTTTTGTTAAGGAGGTCTTTATGCGATTCATTTTACGAGTGCAGATCATCGAATGTAGGAGGGTATTGAAATGGACATTTGCATATGGATTCTACCTTCCTCGACATGAACATGCCAAGAAACGATTTTTCGAGTATCTGCAAGGGGAGGCTGAAGTTAGTTTGGAGAGGCTTCATCATTGTGCAGAAGTGGAGTTTAAACAGTTTGTCAGCGAAACCGAAGATCTGTCTAAAGATTTTGATGATTTTCGCGTGAAATTGATTGGTCTAACTAAGGTAACCAAAACCTACTTCGAAAATCTTGTGAAAGCTTTGGAGAATGGCCTTGCTGAATGTGGAACACAATGAACATACTCCATGTCTTCCACCACAAGATAGAAGTTTGTGAACATAGTCCAAGGAAGATACAAGTTGTAACTGAGGTTTCACAGCTTCAGTTTTATGTTTTTTTTGGAGCAAGTCACCTTAGAGTTTGTGATATTGTTTAACATTATACTCTAATTATTGCCTCCTCTTTGCCTCATGCTACAGCAATTTTGGTGAACCAAAACCAATGTCTTTTCTTAAAAAATGCTCTAGGCCATGAGCAGATGTTTCCTCTCCATTTGTGAATGATAATTCATATTAACCTCGGGGCTAGAAAATCTGAAACAATATGTAGTTTCCTTACCAGTTAAACGTCTAGACGGACCAACAAATCGCTATAGATGGAACTCGACTCTTTAGTGTCGACACGCAAGAGTTTTATTGGAACTGAGAGCACTCAAGCCTCCATAAAGAAAACTAAACATTAGCACCTCAGTTGAACCAAAAAAAAAAACCATTAGCACCTCTATCTTTATAGTATTTGAGTATACAATCAAAATAATATAATATTTAATATAGTTTAATTATATGTTTATTTTAATATTAAAATAAGAATCGATGAATTGTAAAAAATAAACAAACACATGTTGTAGTGGTATAAAATGGGCATTCATGAATTCCAAAGTTAGAACTTCTTTTTCTTCTATTTAATCTTTTATTTTAATTTTATAAACTTTTTGGCTGAAATACTATGTGAGGACCTTGTTTTTTTTTTGAAACAAATTACATAATAATAACTAGATTCTGATCCACATTTAATATAATTTTATTAATAAATTTTGTTGAATTTTTAAATATAAAATGAAAATATAAAATAATTAAATAAATGTTATTGATTTAAAAATGTTAAGCAAATGCTAGCCATCCGGTTCAACCAAATCTTCTTCTTCTTTTGTAACTGAGATTCAACCATATCTTTATTGTAGAGCTTGTTATTGAATTCATTGTTAATTAAATTTATGAATAACATTGTAGTCATTGTCAACCACATTTGTTACGGATGCTTCCCCCTTAAAACAATTAAATTCATTGTTAATATGTTGCAAAATAAATTTTAAGTTTTAAGTTTTAAGTTTTAGAAGTTAAAGTAACTAAATTGTGAGTTTTTTGAATTTAAATAATTATAAAGTATAATATATATATATATATATATTATAAAATATCAACAATATACTCTATAATTTAATAATTTAAGAGATTATATTTTATTACTTTTATAGAATTAGATAGTCTAAAAAATATTTTTAGATTTTTGTTATAAGTCACAATAAAATTTTTGTTTATGTAAATTTTATAGCGCGAGCTTACACCGTGGTATACACATCAGGCATACACCGAAGTATACACATCGAGCGGAGTGTACATGTAGTGAAAAATAACAATAAGCAATATCTATTTATGATGCTTAAATGATCAAACCCAAATACACATCAATTCAGTGTGGGTTCATGTGGGGATTGTTGGTGATAATGATGATTCCATTGCTTTAAAGATGGAAGTATGTATGTTGGTATTAATGATGATAATGGTGGTTGTAATTAATTATGAAAATGTGTGTTGATGAATACGTACAACATTCAAGGACAAAAATTGAGTAGTTACAAAATAATTCAAAGAGAATATTGATTATGTTTTCTGTTGTGAGGGCCAACATGCAAGATTGCGCATCCCATCATCATAAGCTTTCTTAAGAACAGAAACAACTCTTCGGACTTTCTGATGTGCAAGAAAAGTCACACGCGAATTTATAACAAATCTGAGCATTTGCACATGCAAAAACCTGTGCACGGATAACTTGTAAATGGGAACAAGGATAACTTGTAACTTTGCTGACTCCTTTGACACTTTTAAAATTCATGTATTCAAGAACAAAATGAGAACGTAGGCTGCTTGAGCTTTACATAATGCTATACATTAAGATTCTCATATACATACCTGGACCACTATAAGCATAACCAAGGAGCAGGTATAATGTGAAGACCCGACCCATTTTTTACGAGTCTACAAAGGAGGCATAAGCAACATAGTTGCTTAGTGAAAGCGGTCATCATGTCTCACTTAGCCATAGTAAAGCAATTGTGTCAATCAGTGAATCAGATAATAGGACATGCTTATCACTCAATTAAATGCTTGATCGACATAACCGTTCCAAGCCGAAGTGTTATCTTACAATCTAGTCATAAACTGATCTAAACACATCGAGGGAAGGACCCAATTCCTCGATCCAACCGACAAATTAACTATCTCCTAACACTCATAACCAACTTAATATATCAAACTACGGTCACACATTCACCTTGTCTCTACAGTCGGTTTGATTAATTTTAATTCGCTCTTTCTAAAACCATTTGTGCAATTTTCTTTAGATCTCTCGGACGTTACTTCAGTCAGAATCACCCAACATTCAGAATCACCCAAATCTCAAACTTCTCTCGTGATCGGACGGTTTTCTCTTTCTGAGATCTCTCTCGATTTTACTCCGAATTTTCATAACAGAAGTGAAGAAATGAAGGAAGAAGACCAAGCTGTTTAGGCCCGAGAAACTGTAACCGTTCCTGGTCATTTTCACCTGGCTAAAAAATGATAACTACCATCTCGTGCTTCAAAAAAAATTTAGAGCGACTTTTCCTTTTGGCCTATAACCCTTCCCACATAAATACTTAGACGAAATCTCAAGCTAAAGGTTGTATGTCTTAGCCGACAAGTTTAACCGCTTTGTATGAATCGGACCCCTCCTTGTTTGAATCCGACCTACACTGTCTGATCAACTCATCTCAGTTTGGCCAACAATCTCAATTGTTTTGTCTGATTTTCGATAATCGATGTCCAGCCGATAAACTCAACCATGTCTGAATCCGAAAGCACTTGTCAGGATCGACCATTGTTGTCTGAAAACTACGCATTGTCTGAATCGACGTCTGAAAACTTATGAAATTCACGGACTGAACTATGTAGCCATAATCCGAGGGCAAGACCGACTGACCGAGCTTAGAATGGATCAGAAACAGATCATACATTAGCTTTGTTCAGACCATGGATTCATCCAGTTTGGTCCTAACAGTATAGCTGTCAAATGGGTGGGCCGACCATTGGTTGCCCATGTCCATATGTAAAGTGGTCAATTTTGGTGATACTCATTTGTCCATGTGAGTTTTAAATGGACAAAAATCACTAGACCATTAGATCATGGGCGTTAATGGGTTTGGACTATATGGACATGGTTCACCCAATGGTCACCAAAAATTAAGGTTTCTAAAATTTTGTCATTTGATCTCTATCAAAATCAAAAGTGTTTTCGCCAAATCGAGTTTTCCATCAAAACTATAAAATCCAAATTTTCCCGCTAAAATCACAAATAGAGATTTCCCACCAAAATCGCAAAACCGAGATTTCACTCTAAAATCTGAAAACCAAGATTTTTCGCCAAAATCTCAAAACCAAGATTTCCCGCCAAAATCACAAAACCGAGATTTCTCGCCAAAATCTCAAAACTGAGATTTCCCGCCAAAACCGCAAAATTGAAATTTCCCGCCAAAATCTCAAAATCGAGATTTTCCGTTGAAATCGCAAAATTGAGATTTTCCGTTGAAATCGCAAAATTGAGATTTTCCGTTGAAATCGCAAAATTGAGATTTCCGCCAAACCGCAAATCAAAATTTCCCGCCAAAATCTCAAAACTGAGATTTCCAGCCGAAATCTCAAAATCGAGATTTCCCGTTGAAATTACAAAATCAAAATTTCCCGCCAAAATCTTAAAACCAAGATTTTTCGCCAAAACTGCAAAATCGAAATTTCCAGCCAAAATTTCAAAACTGAGATTTTCCGCCAAAATCTCAAAACCGAGATTTCTCGCCAAAATCTCAAAACTGAGATTTCCCGCCAAACCTTCAAAATCAAATTTCCCACCAAAATCTCAAAACTGAGATTATAGAATCTTGTTTTCCCGTCAATATCATAAAAATCATATTATAATGTTTTGAATATTTAATTGTTCTACTTGTGGATTTATAGATGAATTTTAATCTTATAAACTTGTATTTGTATTTATAGGTTTATAGATTGAAATTCAAAATTTTCTTAAATGGTACTTAATGGTCTCCATGGCAGTCCATATAAATATGGGTGTTTGTGGGTTTGGTCCTTAATGGTCATGGTCTCTAATGGACATGGTCACTCTTTGTCCACAAAGAGTAAATGGACAAACGGATATGGGCTAATGGACATGGGCTCGCCCATCTGACAGCTATACCTAACAGGCATCAATTGACTCTTCTTCCATTATAATTAATCCCACTCAACTTTGGTCAGCTCTTTCTAGCATTATCCAACCTGGTCAGTTCGTCTCACGGCCTGAGCTAGACAGTCCTTGGATAATCTTATCTTCGATCTGCGGAACACGGGACGCTACACAATGCCCTTGGAAATTGACAAAGAGGAACAATAGATTCTTTAGATAAAAAATAGAGCAAACCAATATAGCGAGGCATCCAAAACCATACCACAAGAACAAGGAAATAGATAAAAGCAGAAGAAGATTGAGTGCACATATCCTGTAAATGGGAAGGTTCGACCATCTCTCGTACCTCGTGTCGAACCCACTTGCCCTCTCGCCCATTACTAAGATCCAAGGAAGGTCAAGCTATTTGATCTGCAATGGGAAACTTTAACTTGTTTCCAATGTCACCGAGCTTCTCCAAAGTAACACAATTATGCAGAGGAGGGTAATACTAACTGATGAAGGAGAAAAGAGACTAAACTCACGTATGTGTGGCTAATACATGTATCAATTGTACATGTTAAATCCCCTAAAGCCAACGAGTACGTATAAGGATCCACATGTCGCTGCCAAAGTCATCCATTTTCGCGAACGTCCCGGCAACTCACTCCTCCAGCTTTACAATCTCCGATGTTGGTTCATAAATCTCTTTGAGTTCTTTGTTTCTCTTGGTTCGTCTAGGATCAATCGTGACTATTGTCTATATCTAATAAACAAAAGTAAAAATATTCAAGTTATAAGGTGAACTGTACATGTTTTGGGATCAATTTGTTGCACCTCGCCTTTCTATAATTTTCGTCTTAAGTTTGAGACTCAATTTCTTTTGTGTACACTTTGCAAGTTTATGGATGCAAAACATTAAAAAATGTTACAAATTGTTTATCTTTGACTAGGTAATTTTTTTTACCAATTCAAACACAAAGTGATCCATTTCCTTATTAGCAACTTGTGTGTCTCCTAAAACAGCTCAAAAAACTAAAATTAGCATATCGATCCATATATTATTTTTAATAGAGTATAGAAATCAAAATAACATGATATTTTTACTATAGGTTTTAATTATACATTTCCAACGTAATATTAAAATAGAAAATGGATCAATTAGAAAATGACACATGTAAAGGTATGGGCTGCCGTATTCATGTATTCCAAAAATTCATATTTCCTTTTCTTCCCTTCCATCTTTATTTTGTTTTTATTAACCACTTTATGGTGAGAGACTGTGTAAGTTTGTAACCTTGCACTTTTCTTTGTCCATAAGTCTTGTTAAGCTGGTCCACAACTCTTTGAAGTCCTTTGAAACAAATTACAATAATAGTAACGTTGAAAAATATGCTCCACAAAACAAAGAAGATGAAACAAAAGTTCTATGGCGCCCTTCCACAGAAATTTTGTTTGAAACTACCCGCCCACAAGTATCCTTCCACATGCTAAATATTCTCACTGTTTCAAAATAACTGGTATTAAAACTTTACACATATTTTCGTTTATCTAAAAATAACAATTAATTTGACCAACATAACTCATATTATAGAATACAAATAGTTATAAACATCAAATTACCTTTACCTTTTACATAATGTGAAACAAAAAGATTTTCTTAAACACCATTCAAAGTGAAACCGAAAGAGTAAAATCTTCTTTTGCCATCAAAATTTTGTCATCATGAGACTTGAATATTGCTTTGTAAACATCACACAAAATTGATATTAACCCTAATACATTTAAAAAAGAAACAATCCAAATATGTAAGCAAAAGTAAATATTCTCAAATTGCTTATAATTTTTTTCAACAGAAAACATTAGTAAAATGAAGCATTTCTTCAAAACGTATTTTTTGTACAATTTCTTCAAATTTATAATGAGATTAATCTAACCATTTCAAACCTACCCAATATTGTAACAAGACATAACTACAGTAAAATATTCTATAAATTATATTCGATAAATTAATAAATCTTATAAAATAAAAATTTCACCACTTTTGAATTAGGCCAACGTAAAATATGAAATAATTCGATAAAATAATAAGAATAATTTTTTTAAAAACCATATGTAAATATATGATTCCAATATAAAAATAAAATAATAATTAGTATTTATATATTTTATTAAATACCAATCAATATATTGCATTAGTTTATTTTTTAATTATCGTAAAATTTATCTTAATTTTTTCTTAAATATTTATAAATACATTCATGTTATTTTCATGTTACACTTAAAATGGATTTATATTTACGGTGTACACAATAATAATCGAATAAAAACAACATAAATTTGTATCAACAAACTTTAATCAATATATATACCGTAAAGTCAAGTATTCTTCATATTTATACATAAAACACACTTTAAAATATAATAAATCTTTGAAAAATCAGTAAATTAATAGCTATATAAATTGATAAATATTAAAAGTCCTAAAATTAATAATTTATAGAGTTTTTATTTCTTATGTTTCAAAATAACTCTATATATTTCTTCAAGAAACTTCATGATCTTTCATTTATATCAACTTTATATCATCTTTAGTTTCCTTTAAGTCATTAAATTTTTCTGCAAATTAATAACTCTATAAATTTATAGAAACTACTTCCTATTTTCAAAGTGTAAGTAATTTTAACTAACATTACTAATATTAAAAACTTTGTATCATCTTCGTTTTATTAGTGAACCTCTTAAAATCATCGTGTACGAATACGCGATTGATGTGGGGAAAGGAAGTGAAAATTATGATGTTTCTTCTTTGTGTTCTTATAACTTTGTTGGAATTGTTGTGAGATGCTCACCGTCTTATAGTGATAATATGTAGGGGATTGGAAGGATTTGGTATCCGAGAAATTCTAAGATATCTGGATCCTTATCCTTTATTCGGTGAATCTATGTTTTTACTATTCTTATAAGGATTCGAAGTTTTCGGATATCCGGGGTATCAGATAACCTTCTAAAAATTGTATATCTGGTGGATATACGGATCTGAATTTAAATCTTTGAAATAAATAGAAAATAATATTAAAATATTAATACTAAAAAAGAAATATATATATATATATATATATATATATATATCATATTTTAACTGTTTCTATATATACTATTACAAAAATTATATAATATATATACTATTATAAAAAATGAAAATATAATAAATAAAAATAGTTTTTTATAAAGATATTACTATTTTGAAATAATTATCAAAAAAATTACGGATCTGAATTAAAAAATCATGATATCTGGATCCAGATTCGACTGTGACGGATACATAATTTTATTAATCGGATATGGATCTCGCCATTCCAAATATTTGGATTTTTAGAACGGATCTGGATCGGATTTTAAATCGAGTCCAAATGTCAGAAAATAATCAGCCCTAATATGTTCTTTCATTGATAATATGTTCTGAATGAGAAAATATAATTTTGGTTCCACCTTGAATAACGTAATCAACATGTACATTGAAATACATGTGCTCCTCATTACGAGGATGTGATGTGTTTGTAGCTTTGTTGTATCGCTTTTAACGAAAGCCCAGCTGGCTCCATAATTTGCAAAACACTGAGTTGTCTAGCTCTAACTTGTTGACTTCCACGAGAATCTTTTGGAGTGTGACCTGATGAATTGTTAGGCCTCCGCATTCTAGGTCTCAATCTAATTTCGGTTTTTCAATCTGGACTCGATTTTTTAGGTGTTTCAAAATCAGCCCCATTCAAATTATTATGAAAATTTAGTTCGGGACCGATTCAGGTTTTATCGGGTTCGGTCGGGGTTAGTAAATCTTAAAAACGGTACAATCCGATGTACTTTTGGTTTGGGTCTCAATCGGTTCTTCGATTTAAAAGTACATGCTTTGTATCTACTTTCTAACCAAAACATAAGTAAAATCGGATTTCGGTTTTAAAGTACTTGATTTGTACCTATTTTTATAAGCAAAACATAAGTACAATGATTCAAAAATAAAAAAGGAACATCAACGTGATCATTCAAAAATCAAACGAAAAGTAAACATAGTTTTGATACAAAGAAAACCAAATATGCTAAAAGTATAAAACATAACCAAGTTCTTATAAAATAAAATAAAACATTATTCAATTGAACAAAAACAAAAACCTAAAATATTAAGCTTCAATTACCACCTTCAACCATCAACATTCGTGTAATCTAACCACGAACCTTCATGTGATAGATAATATTTTTATATGTTCTATAATCTCTTAGCATATTTGGGATACATATTTGAAATCATATTTGGTAAAGTTATTTTTTTGAATTTTAAAATAATTTGAATTATATCGGATATCTATTTAGGTATGGGTTGGGTTCGATGATACTCTAATCCAAAATACGATAAAACAAAATCTATTCGATATTTATATCAAGTTTCGAAACGGTTAAGATTCATTTTTTATCGGATCGGATTTGGTTCGGATTTTCGAGTTGGTTTATTTGCTCTTCCCTAGTAATTGTAGAGTAACTTTTACTCTACTCTATATTCAGCTGATAAGCTACCAATCAGTTAAATGTTATTCTTTGGGTCCGAAAATGTAACGGCGGAATTGGTATAATAGCGGTGCAAATTATAGTGTGTGCGGTGCAATAACGTTTATGCGAATATAAGTACGGTTTTGATAGAAAAATAGTGCGATTGATAGAAAAAAATAGTGTAGTTCGACAAAATATATAAAATAAATATATTTAAGATTATTCAAAATTAAATTTATTTGTTATGATAAATATATAATTTTAATAAAATTGGACTTTAATTTATGTATTTTGTATACATTATTTTATTATTTATTAAAAAGAGATATTGTTACTAATTAATCATTATGCTTTATTGTATGATGTTTTTGATAACAAAATTACAATATACATTTTCTCTTAAAAGGTAGTATTTTTCATCATACTTTGAAAAATACAACGAACAAGAAACTTTGTTGATCACATATGTCTTATAAATCCAAAATACAAAAGCGGATAATCTTACATACTGAATTTCATGTTTAGTCATAAAGTCTTATTCAAAATTAATTATACTGAATGACAAATAATAGTTACAAAAAGTATTTTTCAAAGAAATAAACAATAAATTTATATCTAAATAATATGAATTTAAACATTTTAACTTATCAGTTTTTTTAGTTTGCTATAGAACTGCAAAATTTGTTAATATATCATATATGTTTTCTAATAAATATGAAATTTAAATTAAATAATAATATAATCATGTTTTGAAACGCACACACAACCTCCGTCCCACACCATAAATGAATGAAAATGAAATGAGTACGTGTTGTTTAAAAATACTGAACAAACAACAAAAGAAATTCTTCCATTTACGATGCGTTTTTATATCAATATGCATTCCACTTGCAAATTATATGATGGAAACACATGTACAATTGTCTACGTCTTTGTCAGTCACATTCATGCCTCGTCTTGACTATGACCTTCATCATTTATAAACATCCAAAATTGGATTACCATAGATTTTTCTGTAAATGATTTCTCAACTTTCGACAAATATTGTCTTCTACTAGAAAATGATAATCTCTGAATCAATAATTTGTAGAATATTTATATCTATGTGACCTATGTATCTATTGTAATATAAAGTTCAAGTTCATATTAATAATTTTTATATATTCTAATAAAAGACATACCGAACAACCAAAAAAAACAAAAAACCCTCCTACTTTACCTATGTTTATAAATGTCCTTAATCTCATGATTATATATATATATATGTATCATATCAGGAAGTAATCTACATAAGATTAATATATAATATGAGTGTATGTTATATTGTAAGCAGTTAAAAGAATGAAAGTTGTGATTGATTAATTTAACCAACACATCCTTTTGATTATTTATAAAAGGATCTGTACATCATAATATGCAGCACACGTGAAAGCTCTTCCTAATACACTAAACAACACACACACTAGCATCAAAGGTATATTAGAGGAGAGATTAAGGAGATTTGAGATTTTCTTGTCGCATCAAGACTCATCAAAGGAAAAAGGTTAAAGAGAAGAGTCATTGGTGACATTGCATCCAAGCATGGATCAAGGTTGAGTCATTTTATACTTCTTTAGAAATGTGTTAGGATTGAATTAGATAAACCTAATTAGATGCTTGGTGTTAAAATATAGTGTGAACATATATTAGCAGAACTTGAGTTTTGATTAAGGAATCAAAATGACCACTCTACGGACTGATGCCAGCAAAAACTAGACGAATACAAGGTTTTCATTTATTTAATTTTTTAATAAGAATTGAGGTCTTTTTGATTTGTTGAAACTACAGGAACAAAGGTTTCAAACTTCTTTTATAATTCAATCACAAAACTGAATAACAAATTTAAGCTAATGGCTATATATACTAAGAACACCATAAATTCTAAAACAATAAAGAATAATTATCTAAATTTATAAATAATCATAAAATAAATGATAAGATATTTGAAATATTTACGATATCTATCTGCATCATAAAGGTTAGAGATTTGGAGAATTTTAATGCGATGGTCACAAAACATGAGACAGCCAGAAACTCAGCTCAATTCAGTGTAGAGGAGGTATGGGCTCCAATTTTACCCTAAAGTGGAATCGAGTTGATCAGACGAACATTAGGTGACAATCAATTTGTATCCACGCACTGACACTATTCCATGGTGTTAACTGGACGATTCTTGTTGCTATTTTAATGTAGACAGATAAATAGCATATGTAGCATGACACTGTGTACTATGTTGTTGTTACTACCCACTTATAATTACATTACAATTAGTAACCACATCAATACACAATGTAACTCACACCACATCAATTTATATTATTTTATTTATAATAATTATATCTTTACAGTTAAAGGTATATTAAGTAGATTATTACAATGAATGATCTGTATTGTATAGTTTAATACATGATATAATGTACTATTTTCAAGATTTTGATATTTTGGTTTTAGGGTTTATATTGGGTTTAAGGCTTAGTGATTAAAAGTTTTGGATTTAGTATTTAGAAGGTGGAAGATATGGGATTGTGGTCAGTATTAATTTGCCTTGTATGCAATCATAGACATTTCATCATTTCACGTCATATATGTACTATATTATTTATTTTGTTATCCTATTTAGATTTATGGTTTATATTTAGTTTGCGGTTAGTAATTACTGTTTAAGGTAATTATGTAGGGGTTGGGTGGAGTTGAGATATAATTAGTTTTAGGGGCAAATGAGACTGGTGTACATACTATTATATGGACATAGTATACTCATAAATTAACTTACTAAATGACCTTTATTACACTCTACATTGCTGGAGAATTACATGCTCGAATATGCTCGCTTAATGTATTCATTTAATTCACTCTTTTTTTCTTTTTATAAAATAGATTTTTTGAAAGGTTATTAAATAAATACACAATATAATTAGAAAGATTTTTATACAACGCATTTACGCAAAAATAATAATTTCGTATGCGATAAAAGTTAACGTGACATAGGTTTTTTCTCTTGTAATTATGACATGTCGCTTAATCGTGAATCGGATAAATTGCGTCGACACATCATCTATTTACTTTGTCACCAGCTAAGCTTGTACCAAGGAAGAGAGTAACTAGTTGACCTTAAAAAATTACTTATCTATATGTCAAAACTAATGTCATCGTCCTATATTTCACTTTAGATTTTATTTATTTGGCAATTTTCCTTCAATAATATTATGACATTTTAACTATAGTTTAATTATAACTTTAATTTTTAACAATAAAAATGGATTAACTAGAAATGACACATGTAGTAGTGGTATGGGCCGGTGTATTCACGATTCTAACTTGGAATTTCTGTTTTCTTCACTTTTATCTTTTATTTTGTTTTTATTAACCATTTTAAAGTGACTGAGAAACCTTGCATTTTTTTTGTCGGCATAACCCTTTTTAAGCTGGTCACACAGCTTAAAAGTCCTTGAAACAATTTACATAAAAATAACATGTAAAAACATGCCCACAGTAAACAACGAAATGAAACAGAGAAGATGAAACAGAGAACAATTATGGCAGCCGCACACCTAACTTTTTGGTTAGAACTACCGCGCCCACACTAATTTTCTTGCGCACGTTTTATTACATGCATCGTAAAATCTTCGTTGTTTAGGCTTTAATAATCTTCTTTTACCATCAAAATTTGGTCCATCACTAGATTTGGCATTTTCTTTTTGAGAAACTAGATTTGAAAATGCTTGGTAAACATGTCACACCAAATTGATTTTACCAATACATTTTAGAAAAAACGGCAATCCAATCTTTAAGCAAAGTAAAATTCCTTTCACATTGCTTATAAATTTATTCAACTAGAAAACATTAGTACAATGAAGTATCTCAAACGAAGTTGCTAAATCTACTGGTAAAGCTTAGGGATGGCCAAAAAAACCGAACGCGTGAAGTCTTGGTAACTGCGAAAAGAAAATTTAGAACAGTCGTTCTTATCTTGGTCTAATAAATTATAAACTTCAACCCATACTATTTTTGATTAAAAAATTGAAAGCATTTATTTAAAATATAACATAAATGAGATAATGCTACGCAAGTTGAAACAAAGAAAGAAGAGAATTGACACAAGGAGAATGCAATGGACACAGTTGAATTGTAGTATGTATACTATAAAATATATGGGCGGGAAATGTGTTTAACTTTTTAATACTTTTGCACGTTTCATCCTTTTTATTAATTCTTAAGTAACTATATTGATTAATAATAAAATAATATGTCATTAACCAACAATACTTTTAAAATCATATAAAAACTTGTTTAATATCATGTAATTAATTTAAAATTTCTATTACAATATTATAATACTTTTTATTTTCAAGATATTTATATGCTTAAAAAATATAATTAATTATTAATTAATTTAATTTAATTAGAAAGAAGTAATTCACTTAGAACAAAAAAAGATTATGAATCGGTTGTTTAAAAATATGAATCTATAAAACTAATTTAATAAAACCTACTAATACTAATAAATTATAAAAAAGTACTTTACACATATACAATGCTTATACATACTAATTTATACTGTGAATGCAAAATAAAAATATCGGCTAAACAACAACGAATGCAACTTTGGCAGTTTCATGCCAAAGAGATATTGAATGAATGAACATGTGAATATGATTTGCATGGCTTTCAAATATATATGTTTTTATGAATTAAAATTGAATACTAATTTAAATTAAACTAGTGTTACTGATTTTAATTTAGAAAATATAAATGTATTCTATGTATCCCAAAGTGGTTATTATATATGTGAATATTCAAACATTTGTCCCGTACTATTTATTATATATGTCACTATTCATATATTCTTTCAAAACACTTATTTTAAAAAAAACCAAAATTGTTCCGCATAACAAAATTCTCTTGGCAGAAACCACCGTTAGACCGTATCATAGTACTTAATCTTGCCTATGTCGTTCTACCAATATGTTGTCACTATTCGAAGCCAAACTCTGAGTTTTTTTTTGAGTTTATCCAACGTTGTAAATAACAAGACATAACAATTAGGTCGAATACTAAATACTACTTCTTATTTTTCAAAATTTAAGTAATTTAGCTAAAATCACTAATATTAGGTTCAAAAAGTATTATTTAATATATAAGTTACTCCAAAAAAAATAAAAGATTATATAATTTAATTAGTCATAAAATAAGTTAAAAGTAACATTGGAAATGAAATAAAATTGGAAACAAAAAATACTTCTGAAACTGAGAGAGTAGTATATAGAGTGAGTAGAATTAGAACATATCATCACCACCCACTTCTTGTTATCTGAGTCTCTTGACAGAAAACATTTAAAAAAATGGGTGAAGCAAACGGCCACGTACTGGTTTTCCATACCCATTACAAGGACACATTAATCCAATGATGCAACTCTCCAAACGCTTGTCCAAAAAGGGACTCACCGTCTCACTCATCATTGCCTCCAACACCCACCGTGAACCTTACACCTCCGACGACTACTCCATCACCGTCCACACCATCCACGACGGTTTCCTTCCACACGAACACCCTTTAGCAAGATCAGCGATCCTCTACGTTTCACCGTCTCTACCAACTCGTACCCTCAACCGATTTCATCTCTAGGTACAAGTTCATTTCTTTTAATTTTATTTTCTTTTCTAATAGATTTTGAGAGTTTATTTTAATTTTATTTTTGCTTTTAGTAACTGGTCCAATTACGCTGATAATAATAATGACATGATGAACCTTCAATGGCTTCATCTTCTCCCAGTTCCACACATAATCATATTTTCACAAACTCAAATTTTACGGTTTAGAATAATATTGTTACCGTAACAATTGTGTTAAATGTAAAACTAGATTTTGATCCACGCAACCACGTAGATATTTAATTATTTTATATATTTAGAAATATTTATTTTACATTATTAATAGCATATATTTTAATTTAATCATATATTTAATTTTTATTTAATATTTTAAATACAATATTTTATAGATTATATTGTCGTAACTAACCACTTGTTTTAAATCGTCACATGTATTTATCTTTTCTTATTCTATAATTTATCTTATTAGATTTGCATTTGATTATTAAACAGATCAATATATACATGAAACAACATATTTTTTTTTTATGTTTTCTTACCCGCACTTCACAAGTTCTAAATTACTTTTTAGTATTTTTATGTTTATTTTATGTTAGATAAAATATTCTTGTATTTATAAAGTTTAAAATATTTACTTTATACACATATATAAATAATTTAGTGTGTTAACCTGTTTTGTTAATATATTATATTTTTTAACATAAATATTTATATATTTTTTAAAATAATAGATATTAATATATCAATCTAATATAATTTTCTCATATTTGTTTCAGTATAATAATTTTTAAATATGATAGATTCTTATTATTATAAATGAATAAAATTATGATGTAATTTTTATTTTTGTATTTAATAAACAATAACTGAATATATAATAATTGATTATTGTTATTTACGAAATTAGTGATATTTACATAAAATTTAAAATGGATTTTTGTTAAAAATATTTTTTCCAGAAATTTTTTTAGAACTTAAAGAATATATATATATATTAATTTAAATGAAAAGATATCAAAATATATTATGACTAATGTAGTTATACATATTTTATATTATTAATTAACGAAATTTATAAATTTCTAATAGAAGATCCAACTAAAAAATTAACAAATGAAAGAAGTTATTGACTTCTATTTTAATAGTAATATATAACTATAATTATAAAATTTTATAAAAGATAGCATATAATTTTATTCTTGCTTCTTAAATTTTAGTTAAAATTAATTTACAATAGTAATAATTACGAAATTAAATAACGCATTATTTATAAAAAAATAGATTTTTTTAGATTTTCTTCAACTGATTTTGTTTGAACTAAAAATAATTAAATTTATAATTAAAATTGATTCATTAAGATTTTTAAAAATGATATATATTTTCTTGATTAGAGTAAATAATCAAAAATGTCATAATAATAAATCAATGAAATGGTCCTACTATAACTTTTATCTAATAGATTATTTTTGTACTTCTCTTTTAATAACAAAATAACATTTAGTCACATACTTGTATGATTTTTTTAGAGATTATGAATATTTGTTAATATAAAAAGAAATATTACTAGTCTTACTTAAACTGGTTTTTAGCATATTCAAAAACTGTCATTTAATTCATATAGTAATTTAATTAGTAAGTTATTCTACTATTTATATGTATTTGTGCAGGGAGAAGTTATCGAGCAATCCTCCAAAAGCATTGATCTATGATCCCTTCATGCCCTTTGCACTGGACGTAGCCAAGGATTTGGGTCTATACGTGGTAGCCTATTTCACTCAACCATGGCTGGCTAGTCTTGTTTACTACCACATCAAGGAAGGCACCTATGATGTTCCCAATGATAGACACGAGAACCCGACGCTTGCATCCTTTCCTGCCTTCCCATTGTTAAGCCAAAACGATCTTCCTTCATACGCACGCGAGAAGGGGTCTTACCCTCTAATATTCGAACTTGTGGTTAGCCAGTTCTCTAACTTGCGGCGAGCTGATCTGATCCTTTGCAACACTTTTGATCAACTTGAACCTAAGGTGAACATTTAAGTATTTTGGTTCATGTTTGAGCATGAGCCGATCCTGAGATTAGTGGGCAAACAATTATTAAATGATCCATACTAATTTGGAGACTGAGATATATACATACTAACAACTACTATCTCCGTTTCATTGTAGTTGTTTTTTAGGTTTTTGCATACAAATTAAAAACATTTAATTTTGTATATTCTCAAAATAAAAAACATCATTACATATAAATTTAAACATATCTCAACCAATAAAAAATATAATAACATATAAATTTAATAAATTCTGCATTGAAATCATAAAACAACAACTTATTTTGAAACGAAATTTTTACTCTACAACGACAACTTGTTTCATCTCACTATGTTCAGGACCAACTCTGGTTTTTGAGAAAGGTAGTTTGATTAAGATTATTTGTGTTACGTGTTTTGTAGCTAGTGAAATGGATGAGTGATCAGTGGCCGGTGAAGAACATTGGACCGGTGCTTCCGTCCAAGTACTTGGATAGCCGGTTTCCGGAAGACAAAGACTACGGCCTTGGAGACTTCAAGAAGGATCCGGATGAGTCTGCCTTGAGGTGGCTGGCGAATAAACCAGTGAAGTCAGTGGTGTACGTGGCATTTGGGACACTAGCGGCTTTGAGCGAGAAGCAGATGAAGGAAACAGCTATGGCGATTAGACAAACCGGATACAAGTTCTTGTGGTCTGTTCGAGATTCTGAGAGAAGCAAGTTACCCTCCGGTTTTGCGGAAGAAGCTCTGGAGAAAGACTATGGACTGGTGGCTAAGTGGGTTCCTCAGTTAGAGGTTTTATCACACGAATCAACTGGATGTTTCGTGACACACTGTGGATGGAACTCGACGTTGGAAGCGTTGTGCTTAGGGGTACCATTGGTTGGGATGCCTCAGTGGACGGATCAGCCCACGAACGCTAAGTTTGTGGAAGATGTGTGGAAGATTGGGATTAGAGTGAAGACTGATGGAGAAGGGTTTGTGTGTAAGGAAGAGATTGCGAGATGCGTTTTTGAGGTTATGGAAGGAGAGAAAGGAAAAGAGATGAGGAAGAATGTTGAGAAGTTGAAGATGTTGGCTCGTGAGGCTGTTTCTGAAGGAGGTAGTTCCGACAAGAACATTGATGAGTTTGTTGCTCTTTTGACTTGAGAAGTTGAAACTGAGATGTTCCAAGTGTTGTCAGTTCGGAGTGTTTCAGAGTTGAAGCTCTCCTGGTCTTTTATTTTATTTTTACTATTTCTTGAGATGTCATCTATTTGGTACTCTTGCTATTGTGAGAGCTTGGTCCTTCTTCCCAATAAATATTGCATTGTTATTTGAACTAGAATTTATATTCGCGCTATCCGCGAGTTTGTATTAATAATTTAATTTAATTTTATAATAATTTTTAAATTAATTATTAATTGATTTATATAATTTTTTCATTTTCAATATAATTCATTATTTTACTATTTATGTTTATTAATAAATATATCTTTTTATTAGCTATTTAGTAATTTTATTTATAAATATAACAATTATTTTCAAAAATATTAATTTGTATTTTAAAATATCATATAAATTTCTCGATGCATGTAACTGTTAACACATTATAGTATTTTATTTTACATTTTACATATATTTTATTTGAATAACATAAACGATTGAATTATCTGTATAATATTTTATTTTTCTTTGTAGTCAGAAAAACATTACAATTAATGTGTGGTTGTTATATATATCTAATAGTATAAAATTTAAAATTTAGTAACAATAAATATTTTGAGGACTTTAATATAACAAATATTTTCAGTATGAGTTAAATATTTAGTATATGTATGAGTCAATTCCATTTTATTGATTTATTTATTAGTTTGTCTTATTTGATGTTGAATTCTATTTTGTATTAAAATAATAAGTTTTGGAACTTTTAACATTTTAAAATAGTAAAATATAAGAGAAATTGTCAAAAATACCACTTTCATTTTACCACTTTTCAAAAATATCTTAATCACTAAAAGAAAAAAACACACTTATAACCCTTGGGTTAATTAATCTAAGACTTAGGGTTTAGAGTTAAGGGGTGGGGGAGGGTGGATGTAGGGTTTAGAAATATAAAATTTAGAATTTTAATTAATTTTAAGAAAATTACCTCTTAAAAAGTGGTATTTTTGAAAATATCTCTTTAATAAAGTTAAAAATGAAAAGTAGTACAAGGAAAGTGGTATTTTTGAAAATTCCCCAAAATATAACTATGATTTTTTGTTTTTTGGTTTGTTGTTTAATTATATGTACTCTCAATGATTTATGACCTCAACTTTTACTAAAGTGAAATTTTCCTTTTATTTTATTACTTTTCAATATCAGATAACCTAAACTTTAAAATCGCCTATATAGTTATAACTGTTTGAAAATCTTCCAATTTTTATTTAATAGTTATCTCTCTTAGTTATTTTATGCTAATTTTCACAAATCAATTAAACATTAAGTAACTTATATATAGTTTTATTTATCTTTTAAGTTTAACTTCTTATATTGATTTATAATTTACTTTGAAATAAACAATTTTGGTAATATTGACATTTTTTAGAAATAAACAAATGACTTGGTATATTTTTGGTTCTTTAAAATAATATATGGACATCCTCAATAATTTATAACATTTATATATGTTATTTGTGAATATTGTTAATGGAATATAACCTAAAATTTGAAATCACATGTTTTAAATCTATATAGTTATAATGTTTTGCAATTTTTTATTTTAATGTTAAATTTCAAAAATATTATAAATATTAATTTAATTTAATATAATGTTTTACTTTTGCTAACTTATATTGATTTCTATTTTATTTTTGAAAACCTTTTTTTACAACAATAAAATAAACTATGATCTTAAACATTAAGTTACTTATATATAATGTTTTTAATTTTGTAAGTTTAACTTTTATGTCGATTTATATTTTAAAATATTTTTTTTTAAAACTGATTTTTTTTAAAACACCAAACAAAATAATTATTTAAAAGTCTAGCATTTTTAATTTTATCTTAAATTCGAATATATATATATATACATATATTTATTTATTTTAATTTGTTAAATTATTTATTTGATATTGATTTCTATTTTATTGTTTGTAAATTTTCCAAATTTTTATTTAATAATTATCTTTGTATATGTATAAGTCAATTCCAATTAATCGGTTTATTTATTAGTTTGCCTTATTTGATGTTAATTCTATTTTGTATTGAAATAATCAGTTTTGGAACTTTTAACATTTTTAAAAATAGTAAAATAAAACTATGATTTTTTCGTTTTTTAATGTTAAATAAACTCAACTATGATCTTAAACATTAAGTTACTTATATATAATGTTTTTAATTTTGTAAGTTTAACTTTTTATGTTGATTTATATTTTAAAATATTTTTCAAAACTGATTTTGTTTAAAACAATAAACGAAATAATTATTCAAAAGTCTAGCATTTTTTAATTTATGTTAAATTCGAATATATATATATATTTTAATTTTGTTGAATTATTTTATTTGATATTGATTTCTATTTTATTGTTTTTAAATTTTCCAAATTTTTATTTAATAATTATCTTGTATATGTGTGAGTCAATTCCATTTAATCGATTTATTTATTAGTTTGCCTTATTTGATGTTGAATTCTATTTTGTATTGAAATAATCAGTTTTGGAACTTTTAACATTTTTAAAATAGTAAAATAAAACTATGATTTTTCATTTTTTGGTTGGTTGTTGATAATTATATGTACCTTCAATGACTTATGCCCTCAACTTTTATTAAAATAGAATTTTCGTTTTATTTAATTACTTTTCAATATCATATAACCTAAACTTTAAAATTGCCTATATAATTATAACTGTTTGAAAATCTTTCAATTTTTATTTAACAATTATCTCTGTTAGTTATTTTATGTTAATTTTCACAAATCAATTAAACATTAAGTAACTTATATATTGTTTTATTTTACCTTTTAAGTTTAACTTATTATATTGATTTATAATTTACTTTGAAATAAACAATTTTGGTAATATTGATATTTTTTAGAAATAAACAAATGACTTGATATATTTGTTGGATCCTTAAAATAATATGCGGACATCTTCAATAATTTATAACATTTATATATGTTATTTGTGAATATTGTTAATGGGGAATAACCTAAAATTTGAAACCACATGTTTTAAATCTATATACTTATAATGTTTTGAAAGTCTTGCAATTTTTTTTTAATGTTAAATTTCAAAAATATTATAAATATTAATTTAATTTAGTATGATGTTTTACTTTGTTAACTTACCTTATCTGATTTTGATTTCTATTTTATTTTTTGAAAATCTTTTTTTACAACAATAAAACTAAACTATTTTCTTAAACATTAAGGGGAGAATTTTAAGTTTACCACTTTTGTTGTACCACTTTTCATTTTTACCTTCATTAAAGAGATATTTTTATAAATACCATTTTTTTAAGAATCAATTTTTTTTAAATTATTTAGAATCCTAAATTTTCATTCCTAAACCCTACTCCACCTTACTTCCATCTCTCAACTCTAAACCCTAAGTTTTAGATTAATTAACCCAATGGTTATAAGTGTGTTTTTTCCTCTTAAAAAGTAAGGATAAAAGTGATTAAGGTAAAAATGAAAAGTGGTACAAAAAAATAATTTTTTTGACAATTTCCCAACATTAAGTTACTTATATATAATGTTTTAATTTTGTAAGTTAAACTTTTTATGTTGATTTATATTTTAAAATATTTTTTTAAACAGATTTGTTTTTGAAACAACAACAAAATAATTATTTTAAAGTCTAGCATTTTAATTTTATGTTAAATTTCGAAAATATTATATATATATATATATATTTAATTTATATATTTTTTAATTTTGTTAAATTATTTTATTGATATTGATTTATATTTTATTGTTTGTAAATTTTCCAAATTTTTATTTAATAATTATCTTTGTTAGTTATTTTTATGTTAATTTCCAAAAATCAGTTTACATTAAGTAACTATATATAATATTGTTTTAGGTTTACCTTTTTATACTAATTTATGTTTATTTTGTAATAAAAAATTTGGTGATATTGACATTAATGATAACAATAAATGAAATGACATGTCAAAACTTTTTTTTATAATTGGTTGATTTTATTAGATGATATGAACACTCTAGATGTTGAGTTTATTGTCTTTTTAGCATTAGTAGATTTTGATGGTCTGCTCTTGCAATTTTAGTTTAACCCAAACCAGTGTCCACACGCCAAGAGCAAGAAGTTCTATTGGAATTGAGAGAGCTTAAAGCATCCATCAAATATAATTTAAACTTAGCATCATGCAATGTTGATTGTCCAAAACTTTTATTCGTCTGGAAACAAATCCATACATAATTATGTGTTGTTAAAAACATAGACCTTTGACTTTGATACAACAAGAATAAAGAGCTATGGTGCCTAGTTTATATAAATATGATACATTGCATCTCAAAATGCTCAGTTATGTGCATTAGAGAACTCTACATAGCTCAATGAAGTACTTTCCGACGTAATACATTGTTGTTACACAACAAGACATTCTTTGTATCTGACTTTTTTTATTGTAAAACATGAGAAAGTGAGCTCTTGAATTGCTGACTTCTTTGTTAAACCTCTCTCGCTCCTCAGTACTATTTCCTGAGAAATCATCCATTTTAGTTTTAGAAACAAACTTTAAAGCATATGTTAAAGAGTTTTTAAGAGATAGACTTTGTTTTTTACCAAGGAAACTTGAATGTATCTTTCCACCACCCTTGTTTTGAGCACTGTACAAGGATCCTATTCAATCGAACTATGATCTCTGAAAATGTAGGTCTAACAACAGCTTCCGCATCCCAGCACTCTTCAATCAATCTGTTTATTATATAAATTGAAACAATACGTTGACAGAGGTTGGTTAAATGTTGGTTACTGTATACCAAGCAATTTATGTTATTAAGTTGATAAAAAAAGATTAGTGCATTATATTTACTCTCTCATCTCTTGGGGACAATTTTTGGACTTGGACTTAAAAGAAGGTCTTCTTCCTTCCAAACACATTAGCTTCACTGCCTCTTCTGGGGGCTTAGGATGGAAAGGTTGTCCTTCTATCATCTGTATAATTTTTACAAATTAACTCAATCAAAGATTGCTTCAGTGCTAGAAAAAAAAACAAAACCAACTAGAGTGAGCCCCTTAGTTGATATGAAATGTGAATCCAGACCAGATATAACAATCAAGAAATGTAGAGGAGCACGAATACTTGACATTAAGGGTAATCATAAGGTACCTACCTCATATAACACAACACCAAAAGAGTATGAATCCACACTTCTGTCAAATATTTCATTTTTGTAAATCTCAGGCGCCACACAATAGTCTGCAAACAACAGGCTCATTAAAATCAATCATTCTTATCAATATTTCAAAAGTCGAAAACAGTTTCTTGTACTTGTATCGAAGTTTCTCAGAAATATATGCCCACAATTCTGAGCTAAAACTCTGTCGGTAGTAAATTTAGAAGATATTAACATATGGGCACTTACTTGAAGGATCTATATGTGCCTCGTGATTAAGGAGTCTTGATTTATCAGAAGATAGCTTTGTAAAACTTATCGATCCAAATCCGGCAACCTTCAAATGTTTTCCATCATCGAGCATAATATTTCTGGCACCTTACAAGAAGTTTGCAAAAATTAGATAACAAGAGGTCCAAATGTATGTTCTCTAAATATTTCACATAGAGATGCTTTCTTTATTTAAGTATATTACTTGGGTTTTAGATCACAGTGGATTACTAGTTCTGGCTTACACTCGTGAAGATAATTCATTCCCCTGGGAATAACGAAATGATTTGTTAAGAAGATATAACAAAGGAAAAAGTTGTTAACATAAATAGAGTCTTGCATAAAAAAGTGCACATGCCTGGCTATGTCGAGAGCAAATCTTAGCACTTTGGATGGAGAAAGGCGTCCTTTCTTTTGAAGATAGCTCCCAAAGTCACCCTGCAAGTTACACCCGAGTCAAAAAAATTATTTCCTGAAATCCAAAAAATGCTTTGTAAGGTGTAAGAAGAGGGAGAAGCTTACTTTAGGATGATACTCAGATACAATCATCATGGGACATTTTGAGTAACAGCTCCAACAAATTGCACAACATTAGGATGACGAACCTTCTCTAATAAAGTAAGCTCGTGTTTGAAGGCCTCTCTGCGGGTAAGTAATATAATAGTTTCAGAACTAACGTAATACATTATTAAAACAGAGTGAATGAAGTAAATTCTAGTAAACTGCACAGTTCTAAAGACTTGAGGAACTATGATTCTAATACCTTACAGCTCATACATATCATCATCACAGAGAGCATAAACAAATGGTTTCAACGATCAATATCTTAACGTAAGAAAAAAAATCAAAATCACTCTTGACTTATGTGCTAACTTATATAGATACTCATCAAAGAGAAGAGTAGACGTACATAGTGTCATGATCCTTGTAGAGATCCTTATCAAGTATCTTTACAGACACCTTAGTCCCATTCCACTTAGCCACTTGATATATTCCCTGATAAGAGTAGTATATTGTTAAAAGCATAATAACTTAATTACTAAACACATCATCCACGAGAAAGTGAAGCAAAAAGAGCCCTTGCCTTTGAGATACCATCAGCTTTCCGAACCTGAAGTTCTTGTGGATTTAACTCGTATTCAGGAACTTCACGAGGATTCGCTACAACCATCGGTGTCCTTTTGGTTTTCTAAAACCAAAGGAAAAAAAAAGTAACTAAACACATTGAGATATATTGAAGAAAAGGTCGAATTTGAGATTCATGAGACTTTGGATCCAGGCTTCAGCATTTTATCCCTTATATGATACATCCACACGATTTTTGTATTTCTTACATCTAAAGTAGTCAAACCAAACCAAAAAACAAATTAGTACCTGAATATAAAAATACAACTTTTGCACCTAAATATATTTTAATACAAAATAACCAAATATCTATAAATATAATTTTTATATCTACTAAAAATCAAAACTATTTGAAAAAAACAAATTCCTTAAAAACTGTTTGAATTATATAAATTATACGAAAGTGTCCAAATAATTTTATCTACAATAACTGAAATAATCGAATTATCCTACATTTTTATTCTAATCATCCGAATTATCTAAAATTGTGAAAAGTGTCAAATATTTTTATCTAAAATAACTTAAATAATCGAATTAATCTTTATTTTATTCAAATCATCCGAATTATTTGTTATCCAAAATACACGGAAAACCTAACCAAATCGAAACCTATCTAAATTCAATTTTTTTTAGTTATTACTCAGTTCCTACTTTTGTTACCCGACTGAACTAAAGACCACCTAAACATATTTTTCGTTTATTAAATGGTTTAGTAACTCCTATATCTAAATTATCCGATATTCAAAATAAACAACTCTAACCAAACACAAACCTCGAAATGCCCATGCTTACTTCAAACAATTACATACTAGAATCTAAATGATCAATCCATATATACTTTTAATCAATTTAGGGGTCAAGTATTAGCTGTTGCATGACCATGAACGTGAGCTCGATCCATGAAATAGGAAGCGTACCGGAACTTTGGCGCCACGGGCTTTCAAATATTGTAAACATCCATGTTACCATAGTACTTAGCATCAGCAGCTGCCTATCCATCCACACAACAACAAAATTTCAGATCAAAATCAAAAAAAAAAAAAAAAAAAAATTAGTCAACAAATTAGAATAAAAACTTCCAACATTACCGTGCTTCCCCAACGATCACGAGCATCAATATTAGCCTTCCTAGTCAACAAAAGCTTCACAACCTCAACGTGACCTTCACAAGCAGCGATGTGCAAAGCCGTACGACCATCAGATCAATACTATTCACATCGATCCCTTCATCTAGCAGATCCTGAACACCTTCCACATCTCCTCCGCACGCGACGAAGAGAAGCTGCATAGTGGCGTCGAGGTTATCAGGGACGGCGAGGTGAGATCCACCGTTAGAGGCCTTCGAGACTCCGGCGAATCGGATCGAGAGATGATTGCCGTCCGAAGCCTGAATCGCATGTTGTTTACGGCGAGGATCGTGGGACGATTGGCGCGTGAATTGACGGCTAAGCGTGCGGCGAAGGGATGCGGATGAGAATTGTCGGGAGATTCCGCGTTTTAGATTGGCGGCGATGTTCGTCATTCTTCTTCTCCGGTGAGTGTGTGTTTGATTTTCGAAAAATTTGTGAGGAGGAAAATCAAATCAAATCACTTTTTTTTTTGTTTTTTGATGTGTGAGGATTATGTGAGATCTCCCCGCACGAAGCGCGTTTGGATTCATCGAGTGGGGAATTAGTTAATTAATTAATTTTAATTGTGGCGAGGTTAATGACTTTGGTTTGACTTTTTTTGGCTTCCAATCATTGTGTGGCAACTCCCGCGTAAAGTTAGAGACTGTTGTTGAATCGTCCTCCACTTATTTCGCTTGCTTTAAGTTATTTTATTTTCCGAAATTATGAAATTATCCCTTAAACTTCTTGCAATGATGAACACTAGTAAAACGCTGGAAAATTCTGTTAATTGAGAGATACGTGAATGAGGCTGATGTGTCGGCATGTTCCAGTCGAGGCCTTTTGAGATTTCTTAAGCCATTTTAACGTTTATGTATGACCCCACTTTAAAACAGACCAGAGGTGTAACTGGATTACAAATTTTTAGAATGGAATAATATGGAATGATTCATTCCAATGATTCCTTTTGGAATGTATGGGAAAATGGAATGTAGTTATAAAACATTCATGATTTAAATGGCTCATGAATAAGTGGAATGGAATTCTGTTTTTTTATTCCTTAACTTTTTTTATTCCTCCAATTCTATTCATTCATGATATTCATAAAATTGATAACCAGTTACAGTCCCAGATGTTTTACCTACAACCCAAAGAAGCCAACCAAATCAAAAGAAAAAAATCAGATTTCACAACTAAGGGTTCTTTTTTTTTTTGAAAAAACCAAAACTGAACGAAAAATCAAAAGTCATCCAAACATTTTAAATACAATTTTAAAAAACACATAATCTAAAAATTTGTATTTAAAATATCTAATACAATAAAAACAAAATTATCTAAAATAACCGAACTACCTAATTTTTCTTAAATATGTGCAAGAGAGTTTCATGAACACACCTTCAGCAGGGAATTTTAGAGACCAGTCGCAATACATTATGAAAACAATGATTCATCTTCTCTTGTTGTTGGAGAGAGGACTCAGCTCTAAAACGTGAGAATTAGGCATTTGGTGTAAGATCAGATTTCAAGGCTAGTTTATGTGTTCATGTTCATGTCAAGCAAATATGAGTATAAAGAAAAGAACACAGAGAATTTGTTAACGGGGTTCGTTTCCTACATCCCCGGGAACCACGTCCAGAACTCATCCACTAGAAAAGGCTGCAACAAACCGTTGCTATATGGTATCCAGCACACATCACCGTGCCTACCACTCTAATCTAGAATTACAATGATAGAATAAAAACCACCAGTAGGATCTCTCAACTGTCCGGTGGGACGACGTCACACACATCCATGTGCATATCTTCAATAAACCCTAGACGCGTGCCCCTTCATGTCACCGCCTCTTCCTTTTTATACTTCAAGAGCATGTTGCCCTAGGTGTCACGTGGTTTATTTCTAAAACTAAGGAGACTCCACCAATAGAGATATCTTCCATATATTCTATCTTTCCTTTTCTTATTTTCGGAAGTGTGCGTCACACCTCATCTTCCTTGTGTAACCCAGAACACGAACAATGCAGAAACTCATCAAGCTCCAATTCTTGAGCTTACATTCTCCCCCTTTTTATCTGAGTGTGTCAACTCATGCTTATTCACAGCTCCCCCGGCATCTTTGCATCGCATTCTCCCCCTGCTTGAGTGCACACTCATATAAAAACACCAATGCCTAGACGACTTGACTTGAATCTGTTTGTGGCCTCTAGACTATCTTCGTCTTTCTGAACTCTAGCTTCTTCTTCCATAATTTCAGAACTCTGCAACTCAACCTAAATACTCACTGAATCACGGTGTGACACCTCTGAAATTGATGTGTGACACACACGCACGAGATTCCCCTTTAATGATGTCTTTTTCAGATTCCACAACTCCATGGAAGACTATTGCGCATTACTCACAAGCTTGCTCAGCCGAGATCAGCAGAACACTATTTGACTGGAAATCCAAAACTTATTATGGTGATAACGCTCGATGAATCTGATTTTCTCCAAGCCAAAAATCCATAATTCTCTTTTCAGGATCTCACCTTGGTTCGAAGAACTCTCCTTCGTGTAGGTGTCCGGGCTCTGATACCAATTGTAAGATCAGAATTCAGGCTAGTTTATGTGTTCATAGTTCATGTGCAGCAAATATGACGTATAAAGAAAGAACACAGAGAATTTGTTAACGGGTTCGTTTCCTACATCCCGGGACCACGTCCAGGAAACTCATCCACTAGAAAAGCTGCAACAAACCGTATGCTATATGGTATCCAGCACACACCCGTGCCTACGCACTCTATGCTAGAATTCACAATGATAAGAATAAACAACCACCAGTAGATCTCTCAACTGTCCGGTGGGACGACGTCACACACATCCATGTGCATATCTTCAATACAAAACCCTAGACTGCGTGCCCCTTCATGTCTACCGCCTCTTCCTTTTGTATACTTCAGAGAGCATGTTGCCTAGGTTGTCACGTGGTTTATTCCCTAAAACCGCTAAGGAGACTCCACCAGATAGAGATATCTTCCATATATTCTATCTTTCTTTTGCTCTATTTTCGGAGTGTGCGTCACACCTCATCTTCACTTGTGTAACACCAGAACACGAACAATGCAGAAACTCATCAAGCTCCATTGCTTGAGCTTACATTTG